>AWOL01S0041703.1:0-37354 GCA_000715115.1 Nicotiana otophora | reverse complement strand
GATCCACACAACATTGCGGTGAGATGGCCTATCCGATCGGGTCGTGATCGGACGCCATGCCGCACACATGGTGGTGATTCTGCTCGAAACTGTAATTGAAATAGTGATCAAGATTGTGATTGTGGTTGATGTCTCGGATGAGGCAGCCAAGCCGATGTCGTGACAAACTCTGTGCTAAAAGTACGATGGTATTGTGAACGGTGGCATATCGGTGCTAATGATCTCCCAACCAAAAAAATATTATCTTCATATTTTGGAAATTATTATGCTTTAACTTGGCATTTGGATATAATTGATTGTTGATTATTGTTTCCATGGTTTTCCCTTTCTTATATTGGCATTTTATTTTGAAAGAGGACATTTAGCTTTGCATACTAGTACTATTCCATATATTCTAATGTCTCTTTTGTCGGGGGCACTGTATCTTCAATGGCTGGCGGTGGTTCAAAGCGGGAACTTTTGTCCTCATTAGCAAATACTCCTTATTCAGCAGGTTTTGGTGAGCCCTACTCTATTCCGGGCTTGATATCATCTGATGTTGTATTTGTGTTTTGCGGTATAGCCGGGGCCTTATTGCCGCCATTTTCATATTACTCTTCTGTTGTACTTAGAGGATCCGTAGATAGGTTGTAGGTGGTGTTTGATGTTGTAAATTGAACTAAGAGTGTTGGTACTTGGCAAACATGTTTATTTTCATTATATCTATGAACGCGCAATATTTTGAAAATCGTAAATGAATTTCTTTTGAGAAATGGGAAAAGAATGGGGAACATTTTACTCTCCTCATGTATATCTCTTGATATTGATTTTATATTGTTCATGGGTAAGATTGGATAGAAGGCATCAAGTAGGCTTGCTCGACCAGGTTATCTCAGTTGAGCGTCGGTGGCGCTCCCCTAAGTCGGGGCATAACAAAATGCCCCTTCACAGGACACTGCCCCTGGGATCTTGGTTGCGACTGCCAAGACTGTTTGGAGGACATAATTTGAGAACCTGATGAACACTACCTGCATAATTGTGAAATATTTGGCCTCAACAAAACCAAATCTGAAAACCAAGAAGAAAGGAAAAACCACTGAAAAACAGTTTCGAGCCAAATATGAAAACAAAGATCCTTCAATTGCCTCATTAAGTCGTCTAGATAAATATGATTTTTTTGCCAGTTACAAATCCCAGGAATGACCAAAATTACTAGAATAATTCACTCTGAGCTGGGGATATAGTGAAATACAACCCAAATCCAAACCGCCATCAGCTCATAATGCTTAGAGTACAAAAAGCCAATAAAACCTAAAACTCCATCAACTCAAAATACCCCAAAGGGCACACAACCACAGAAATTCATGTTAAGCCCTTCAAGATCCAGTCATACCCAAGATTGTCCTTCACTTCAACCTTTTTAAAATGAGGGTATCAGCCATAGGACAAAAATCCACAAGAAACATATAGTGCTATCTACTGGAAAAAAACACCAATAAGTGATATCAAAGCAACAATGAACTGGCAATCAGAAAATTCCATCTGTCAAAATAAAGTGCTGAACAATATTGGCAATACCATCAAGAACGTGGCCCATACACAAAACAAGATGACGAGCTAAATTGAAACAATTGAGAAAAAAGAGGAGCATACATCGTCACACCATGTGGGACTAATTAAAGCCCTAGAACTAAGGTTGGCAAATTGACAATATAAGATTTGTCCGCCAAGAACTTCCCTTTTCCAATTCTTCCAACAACAACAAAAGGAGACGATTTCCATCAGGGAACAAATTGAACTTTTGAGAAATGACCGCTTTGAATCACAAAAACTCTAGTTTTTCCTTCAAAACCTACCTTCTTCCCTATGTCACCACAAGCATATTGCCCACCTAAATTGGACGACACTTTTTCTACTTTTCCTACTACCTCACAAAATCCTATGTTTTTCACCCAACCCTTAAAAGAGGAACATGAATTTGATATTGAAAAAATGGTTTGGGAAAAGAAAGATGATCTTGCAGCCCAGAAACAATCCAAGAAAATTCGAGATCACGAAGAGAGTTCAAAAAGGTCCATGCCCACAAATTTGATGATTTCTGATCAGACGGCTCTAGACCTCTATGTCTCCCAGAAAAGAAACATGTCAGAAGGAGATACCATATGGTCGGAATCTCTAAATTCATTAGACGTTGATACAATGGAAGACAACTCTCAATCAAGTAATGAATCCACAACAAACTCTTTCGAAGAAGACTATCCCCCAATGATTGTAAACCAACCAAGGGACCCATAAATATCTGAGTAGATGAGGACCAAGAACGCATGTCAGATGAACCAATCCCAGAAAGATGATATGAGCCCATGGCGTCGAAACCAGTTGGAACTGACTTCCACACTTTCACCTTAGACATTGTCAGGATTTCAAAATGGCCTCAAAGGTTCCAAGACTTCTATACTTGGATGGTGACCAAAAATTTGGTGGAACGAAAAAAGTATATCATCTTGTCAGAACTCACTTCGCGGTTCTTAGGAATCCTTAGAGATTGGTGGAACTCACTTTGGATTCGCGGTTCTGTGGAGATACTATCCAAATACAAGAGAAAATGTGAAGACAACTCTTCGAGATGAAGTGTGTGTCATTTGATAGAAATGACATTGACAAGCATTTTCAAAAAATGGAGAAGATATACTTTGAGATTGGTGGAGACATCAACCTAAAGCAAGTTTTTGTATCCTCTCTTCCAAAGTTGTTGGCAAGCCCAACTATGACTATCATTGAAGAAATATTTCTATCAATAACAATCCCACAAGTCGGCTACATCAGGCAAGCTATTTTCGTCGCAATGGAGGATATTTGTACGAAGTGCTTTGCCCTAAAACAAATTATCCAACACAATCCAGCGCTTGACAAAGCATGTCACGGATCTGATCTGATCGCCGGATCAGGATGTTCCTACCACATATCTAGGAGACAGAAAGGATTCAGGAGGTTAAGAAGGCCAAGAATTCCAGATGGGAAATCAAGGTCTAGGAGGCACACAAAATATTTCAGACGAAGGAGGCCAGGAAATTTTAACAAAAAGAACAGCTGCTTTATTTGCCACAAGATTGGATATTTCACAAGAAATTATCCCTAATCGAGGAGATTTGTTAAACTCCTTGAAGAGAATGAAGATTATATTGGCATACATTTTGGAAAAGAGGAGGACCTCAAGTCCATATTCTCTATGGAGGATGAACCCACTGAAGAAACTTTATTCTCTCTTGATATATACGAAAATCATGGTGATGACCACTACCAAATTTCAAAACCGGTGGCCAAATTCTAAGAGAAGATCAATGCTCTCGTAGTCATCCCTCAATTGGAACTCAAGGTTTATTCATTCAAATGGGATAAAAAAACTCGAGTTATTGCTTTTACTGACACTGGAGGTGCTTGTTCACTAATGAATCCTGATGTTTTCCCTGAAGATCAAGGGGTGCCGAACTTTAAGATGTACCAGGAAATGATCTTATTGAAGGTGACGAAATGGAATACTAACTACCACCGTCATCACAAAGCACCCAGTCACAATTGAGTTCTTTTAAGGATTGAAGTACAAAACCAAACTGATAGGGTATGATGTACCAGGAAATGATCTTATGGTTGGACTCGACATTTTCAGACAACTAAAATATCAACTCCAGATCTGGGCTAACTGGATAAATTTTAAGAAGCAATTCAAACCTTATTATGAAATTTCAAGGCTATTCCAAATCATGGACGACGAACAAATGAAAGAGATTGAAAAAAATCTCATTGAGCATCCATGTACTGAATCCCACAAAGATTTTATGAAGAAAGGCAAGAGCCCATTACAGAAAACGAAGAGTTGTTTTTATCTAGCTCCCCTTTAAGAAGAATGAAAGCATCAATCCAACAAAAAATAGGCATTCAGGCATGAATCCAGATTACCTTCAGCTTGCAAAGAAAGAATGAGAAGAACTTTTGGAATTTGATCTCATAAAACCATCAGATTCATAATGGAACATTTTATGTCAACAAAAGAGCTGAGCAGACAAAAGAAAAACTCAGTTTAGTTATTAGCTACCAACCACTTAAGCACTTTCTCCAAGATGATAAATTCCTATCCTAAATAAACTCACTTTTTTCTCCCATTTAGCCAAGGCCAAGTATTTTTCCAAGTTTGATCTAAACTCTGTATTTTGGCAACTGGGAATCCGCCCTGAAGAAAGGCCCAAAACGGAATTTTGCATCCCCGATCACCACTTCCAATGGAAATTCATGCCCTTCGGATGCAAAATTGCACCCTTCTTGTTCCAAAAAGCCATGATAAAAATATTTTTCCCCATCCTCCATACCTCTTTAGTTTACATTGATAACATCCTATTATTTAGTGATATATTGGAGGAATATGTTAACTTGCTTCATCAATTTGAGGCATTGGTAAAATAGTATGGGATCATGCTTTCAGCAAAAAAGATGGTTCTTGCTCAAAAGGAAATTGATTTTCTCGGAATGCACTTTGTCCAAGGTGTATACAGTCTAGGACCACATATATGTCAGGAACTACTCAAATTTATAGATACCATCCTCACAACAAAGCAGATCTAACAGTTCTTGGGTGCAGTAAATTATGTAAGAGATTTCATCCCAAATATCTCTACATACATTTCTCCGCTCACAAAGATGCTCAAGAAAAATGCCCCGTCATGGGAAAAGGAACAAGATGAAGCGGTCAGGGAAATAAAGGAGATATCTAAAAATGTCAGGTCCCTCTAAATCCCTTCAGAAGGTTAGAAGATACTGCAAATCGATGCCAACAATGAATATTGGAGTGCTGTTCTATTTGAAGAAAAAGATGGCCAGAGGAAAATATGTAGATATGCCAGTAGAAAGTTCAAAGATGTCGAGAAACGTTATCACTCCACTTTCAAGGAAATTCTTGTAGTGAAGAATGTAATCAATAAATTCAATTGTTCCCTGATTCATATAGAATTTCTGATAGAAATGGATATGAAGGCCTTCCCAAAGATGATCCAGATAAATGCAAAAATTATTTCCAATCCTCAGATTCTCAGATGGGCCCAATGGTTCTCTCCATATAAGTTCCAAGTTAAGTACCTGAAAGGAAAGGATAACATTCTCGCAGATATTCTGTCTCAACCGGAAGAATTCTCAAAATGATTTTCTCCAGCAAAGATGAAGTCATAACAACAGCTAATCAGCCACGTCTTCAGGTTTTCAAATGTACCAGGAACAAGTTCATTAAAGCCAACAGATCATCCACCGGAGTTGTTCAACCTCATGGATCCTTTTGATCCATCAATTATAATGGAAAGAAGAACTTATTATGAGCTCCAAGTTTTTCGGCAACATGGAGGATACATTCTTAAGCTTTATGGGGTCAATCCATAATATCCATTGTGTCATATATTCATAGCACAAGCCAATTATTTTCCATAGGAACGTTTATGGTTTTTCTGGTACGTATGACACAAGTATTATATATTCATGGAATTCAAGTGCAACGTCTTCAAATATTTTGACAATATTGAGCCTGCACTTGAAGTATTTTTATTATGGTTCAAGCCTCGAAGATATTGGCTAAAATATTTCAACGATTCCTACAAAGCAAAGGTATTAATGTTTAATAGACCAGTAAAGATTATTAATGGAAATATCCAAGCACAAGCAGATCTATCATTATGGTGGAAATTTTCCGTGCCCATTTTATCCATGGAAGAAGAATATAGTGAAGCACAAAGAGTTATCTTCCAGCAAAATAGGTATATCCCAAGAGAGATATGGCCAAAATATTGGGCGAGCTGGAATTATACCAAAACTTATCCTCACCAGGAAAGAGTCTGAGAAGTAGCAAAAGAAATACCAGACACCATACGAAGTTATCCGGAAAACAATCACTCAAGACATCTACAGTGAAGGAACGCAACGAAGTAGGATTGTCAAGCTTCGGTCGTTACTATACAAGATGTTTGCAAATATGCCTAGAGGACAAATTTCGGGAATCAATGCAAGATAATCACGTAAATCCCTGCTAATCTCACCTTAATCCTGTATTAGCTACCAATAACCATAAATAATTATCCACCCATACCAAGACAAAATTTATGATATTTCCATACTATCCGACCCCACTTTCACATACTTCCATATGGTTTGTCATATGGAGCACCCAATTTTCACGTGCTTTCACATGCTCCCACATGCTATACCATGTAGATTTCACCTCTTTCACATATTTTCAAGCTGCTTTTTAGTGTATATTAGTTGCTTGACCTAAGGTCCTTCACATGTTTAAATGGACCCACTTATAGATAGGTATGCCATATAATATAGGTTTACTTTATAATATAAGTTTGTTTTGTAATAACCTCCTATCCCTATATAAAGGAGGCAATGTAGTAGTTGTAAGATCATCTTGTAACCTTTGTAACTTTTTGTGATATATTACATATGAGTTGTTTTTAAACTTCACTCTTGTTCTTTCTTTCGAATGGATGTAAAGGCCGGTCCATGAATGAAAAGAGTAATAATACTCTAAGAAAGTTAGCTTATTGTAGTACAAATATTTTATGAGTTGTAACAGCTAAAGTTGGTTATAGTACAAAAGTTTTCTAAGTTATGTAGCTTGCCAAGCCATCCCGTATGGGTTGTGTGGAATGACCCGACCAATCGTTTTGACCATTTGTACTTCGCTCGGTAGTTTGAGGGTATGAGTAGCTCTGTATGATGTATTATGACTTGTGTGAGTCATCGATTTTGGTTTTCAGGTTATTCGGAATCGATTTGGAAGAATGAATTTCAAGATTGACGCTTTAAGTTGGAAGAGTTGACCAAGTTTGAATTTTTAGTATTTGACCTCGGATCATAGTTTTGATGGTTCTATTAGGTCCAGATGGTGATTTTAGACTCATACATATGCTCGGATTTTCATTTGGATATTTCTAGAAGGTTTCGCACTAATTGACGAAAGTTGGAAATTTGAAGGTTTGGAAAATTCATAAGTTTAACCGAGAGTTGACATTGAGAATATCGGATTCGAATTTTGGTTCCGGGAATTGGAATAGCTTCATTATGTCATTTGAAACTTGTACACAAAATTTGAGTTTATTCCGGATTGATTTGATATGTTTCAGCGCAAGTTTTGGAAGTTAAAAGTATAAAAGTTCATTAAGATTGATTTGAGGCGTGATTCATCATTTTGATGTTGTTCTACGGGATTTGAGTCCTCGAGTAGGTCCCTGTTATGTTATGAGACTTTTTGGTATATTTGTATGGGGTCACGAGTGACCTCGATGAGTTCCGGACGAGGTTCAGATCATTTTGTCGCATGTTGCAATTGGCTGAGGCTTCTAGTTCTGGTGTAGCCATCTGCGGAATATTGGTAACTGAAGCGACTTCGCATATGTGGGGTTATCTTTGCTGAAGCGAAAAGGGTCACCTGGGCATGAAGGTCACAGGTGGGGGTGCATTGGTGCATCTGCATGATCGCAAATGCAGTTCGATATGCGCAGAAGCGTGACCGCAGACACGAGAAGTAGATCGTAGAACCGATGGCTGCTGGGTTCAGAGATTTTTCGCAGAAGCATGCAGAAGTGGGGGCGTTAGATGCAATGATATGATTTTATATGCGATGAAACCTGAGCAGAACTATATTTCGAGACTTGGTCGTTTTCTTTTCACATATTTTGGATTTTGAAGCTCGGTTTGGGCGACCTTGGAGAGGAATTTGACCACACGAATTGGGGTAAGCATTCTTAACTAGATTGTGATTATATTTCTCCAATCTATACATATTTTGGCATTTGATTAATGATTTGGAGTTAGACTTGAGTGAAACTAGTATGGTTGGACTCGTAATCGAATGAGTTGTCGGATTTTGTAGGTTTTATCGGGTTCTGAGGTGCGGGCCTGAGTATGACGTTTTAGTTGATTTTGGGCTTTTGATTAAAGATTCGACCTTTAACAATTAGGTTTGTTTGCTTTGGCATTATTTGATGAATTTGAGTTACTTTTAGCTAGTTTCGAGCCGTTCGGAGATCGGTACACGTGAGATGGCATTTCTGGAGTATCGTTTGGCTTGCGCGATATTTGATTTGGCTTTTTCGAGGTAAATAACACTTCTAGACCTGGTGTTGAGGGTATGAACACCTGAATATACGTGATATGTCTTTGGTATTGAGGTGACACACATGATAGGTGACGAGTGTGGGCGTGCATGTGTGAATTGCGACTCGGTTATCTCTGTGGTACTGTGTAGTTACCCCAGCTTATTTTTGTTTATGAAATCTCTATGTGTTAGAGTAAATGATATGTGATCCATGTTAGAAACCACGTCTAGGCTTTATGTTTATTCGGTTGGGACCCACTGAGGACATTTCTGTTATGTTGAAAATTTGCTTACATTGCAATTACATACTCAGTCATACGTATTCCTTTGCATATCATATCTCAGTCTCTGTTACAATTTATTAATACATTACATCATAGTTTTGGGGCTAATTTTTATGACATTGT
Source organism: Nicotiana otophora (assembly GCA_000715115.1). Lineage (NCBI taxonomy): Eukaryota > Viridiplantae > Streptophyta > Magnoliopsida > Solanales > Solanaceae > Nicotiana > Nicotiana otophora. The sequence goes on along the minus strand of AWOL01S0041703.1, from coordinate 28,831 downwards.
GAGTTCAAGAGACTGGAGAGAATGATGACAAAGTGATGCCGAGGGCCTATTTGTGTGTGACATTCGGGGATCTGGCTACACGCCGCAACATGCTTTATTGATTCATGTCGAGATTTGGCTTATTATAGCACTTGGGATGGATATGCCCCTATGGAGTCTACACACCCAAAGTGAGTGCAATTGGTATTGATTTATTTACATTTGGACGGGGTCTGCGCTGGATTTGTTTGCATTTGGGATGGATATGCCTTAGATTTATTTACATTTGGGCTGGATTTGCCTTGTACAGTACTGAGTGCAAGTGCCAAACGCGAGTGTTGAGTGAATGTGAGGATTGAGTGATTGGGAGGACTTGGTGCATTGATACTCCAAGAGCGTGTATATGGCCTTATCATCGTATCGTATTACATTTGGCATGCATACTTGACATACATGCATAGAGATGCATTTCCTTATGCTGTACGGTATAGTGACACTCATGACATTCATATATGCACTGACATGTAGGCATAGAGATGTACTTTCCTCATGCCATCTGATAATGACACTTCTTAACTGTTGTTGAATGTTTTTAGGAAAACTCACAGTTTTCAAACTTACTCATATTTTTTGTGTTTCCAGTGAAAGATTTGTGATTTACTATTATACTTGAAAAATATGCCTATTTTTCGTAACTGTGAACGAGCCGAGCATCATATCGTTGAGTTATTTCTTATACCATTGTTATTATATTGTTAGAAACTGTTGCTGGTTATTGGAGTTGGACTCTGACCCTTGTCCCAACTCGTCACTACTTTTAACCTCAAGTTAGGTTTGTTACTTATTGAGTGCATGGGGTTGGTTGCGTGCAGATGGTGTACCTTATTTCCGCACCTTGCGTGCAAATGTCTGATACTGATGTTGCTATGTACGGTGGGAGCTGGATTTGAAAATGTACCTGCATACCGGTCATAACTGCCTCTTGATCTTGGTAGCTTTAGAATTATAATCTGTTAATATATATTTCATACAAATGAGGTACCTTATTTCATACCAACGTTTTAAATTCTAAATCTTAGAAGCTCATGATTTGTACTACCAGTCCTTGGAAAATGTTTAAAGGTTCAGTTATTTTATCATTCCCTTGTCTCATTAAATTGGATAGTTGTTAATTGGTTTACGTAGCGGGTTGGGTTAGGTGCCATCACCACATGTTGAGTTTTGGGTCGTGATATTATTGAAGCCAATCCATTTGTAGGAAAACGTTTGCAACTATAAGCAAATCAACTATTAGTGTAGCTTGTCAAGTCGTCCCTTATGCATTGTTGAAGCTAACCCTTTTGTAGGAAACGTTTCGTATCTATGATTTAGTTTGATTTAATGGAGCCTCTTGCTTTGTTCTTATTCTCTGGTATCAGAATACCTGAATCTGCACATAAGTGTGAAGAAGCGTAGCATGACTATACCACAACGACACCTAGTAAGTATCAAGCCTAACCTAGATAGAGTAGTGACGAGGCCAGGTCAAGGCACCTACTAGATATAGAACCTTTCTCAAGATATACATAAGCTAACAATGGAAAAAAATCAATGTAAGACCAACGATGGAAAAATTATTGATTTGCAACCAACAATGAAGTAATAGAAACATAAATGCGAGTAATAAAGAAACAACATAATCAAAACACCAATCTGGCTGAATCAACATGTGATATCATAATATACTGAATACGGAAGATAATCTAACACATGTTGATATACTGAAAGTCTAAATGACATAAATCAAGTGCGGAGATACTAACATAAATCTGAAACGTATCTGTAGCCAACATTTCTTAACATGAAATTCCTGTGACTCAATCAAACTGTTATTCTAGTTTATGAAGCCTCTAATGAAGTACTGAAAACATTGACTTCTTTAAAATACTGAAGACTATAAGTCAATAATAATGCCCCGAAAGAACTGGGGATCACCAAATAGCTGGTACGAGGATCCCAGCACTCTGAATCGTCAACCTGTAGATCATTACCTACATCGTGAGATGGAGGCCCCAAGCAAAATGGACGTCAGTACATTTGAATTACACTGCTATGTAAAGTAACAGAAAAAAAGAATTATAAATATTGAAACTGAAACTAAGCTGGTAACTAAGAATTGATAATTAATAACTGAAATGATAACTATTGAAACTGAAACTGAAATGATAACTGATGACTGTAATGATAACTTATAACTGTAATGATAACTTATAACTGAACTGATAACTAATAACTGAACTAATAACTGATAACTGATAACTAAAATGATAACTGATAACTGAACTGAACAAAGGAAGTAAGGATATGAATACTCCCTCTTCTGAATGATGAACAACCTATTTATCTGAATAAACTACGTCCTCGGGCCCAATATATATGTGCACAATCTACCTCAGGCCCAAGTATGCGTATACATAAATACAGTCTCTAGCCCAAAAATGCATAAAGCATAAACTACGGCCTCAGGCCCAAACATGCATAAAGCATAAACTACGGCCTCAGGCCCAAATATGCTTAAAGCATATAAACTACGACATCAAGCCCAAATACATGTGTTCAATATTCAGGGATTTAAAAAAAGGAACTAAGAATTGTACTGTAATACATGATACTGAAATATTGAACCATATTAAGTTACATGATACTTGAATGCTGAATAGAACTGAACTGAGACATGTATTCATGAACTGATTATGAGGACTTATGCTTGAACTATTTAGGACATGCTGGTAATCTAGACTGAGACTCATGGGAATTAAATACAAGTCTATATTTACTACGCACTGAGCTCAAAATGTTCGGAATGAAAGTCATGCATGAATTATGAAGCTAGAGAATAGAAGTTCTGCAACTATTCAGGGAACTAGGCTGAACTATATTTCTGAGGCAATTAGTAAAGTCTACAACTATTCATAGAACTAAGGCATAATTACTTTCTGAGAAAATTTGTAATAGTCATAAGAATGATACGTAGGGAGAATCATTAACATTCCCAAATATAGAGAGTTAGCCTCACATACCTTAACTTCCTTCTCTTGAGCGTATTACAATATTTGTCAATCCTTTCAGCTTTAATCTATATCAATACAAGTCAAAGGGATTCCACATTAGCAATAATACTCATACTTTGGCCACTTAGGCCTTTTATCAAACACTTGGTAGGCATAAAGCTTCATAGTCCTTATTAATGGTGTTTCTACACCCAACAACCCATTCTTTTGCTCCTAGATAACAATAAAATCTCAAATTGTTATAATCAATACCATTCTTCATCACTCGTAAGATAAACAACACCCTTAACCAATAATCAACAATCAACAATCCAAACCTATAACTGTTCATGCTTTTCTATCAAACCCATCAACTCATATCTCACGAACTAGAGTCTATAATCATTAATCCAATGTTATAATCAATTAGATGGTGAAGACATTACCTTTTTGAAGTTCAATCCTCTTGATTTCAGGTTCTAGGGTTTCTTCTCTCAACAATGATATCCCAATAGAATATCTAATGATATGGAGGGTTTAACCATGTTAATAAGGTGTTGGAAAATTGAAATTAACTTAGAATCACCATTAGAACTTACCTTGGATGGTGGAGGGACCTTGGAAGAGGTTAGGTTCTTGAGAGCTTTCCTTTCTAGAGCAAAATATTTTTTGTTTTGGGGTGTGGGGGATGAAGTAGGGCTTTTAAGAATGACCCCCAGGTGCGCCACCGCGTACCTGAAGGCCTGACCACGCAAAATGGCAGTAGCACTGCCTCAAGTGCGCGGCCGTGCACGTGTCCCTCTGGGCGCGCACATGGCCACGCATATTGCGCACTGCTCTGTAAAACACACATAACATTTTGCACAGAGATCTGTTCGGCCTCCACAATATCTCTGTGGGAAACTATTTCAAAGGCCTACAACTTTCATGTTTTGAGTTTTCCCAAATTCCTAACACATTTTCACTATATCCTGCTGCAAGACAGAACTTTTGTAAACTTAGTAGATTTTATCGAATCTTATACACCTCACTCTCCTTGATTCTAAAATAACTATTCCCACCGATACTCATATCGATTGAACTTCACTTGTCCAAAATATAACATTACTACTCATTTAACACCTTTATAAATTCTGGGTGTTACATTTGCTATGGTATGGCTGAGACCACTACACCAGATGGTGTCATTACATGTATGATCCTGATTTGTTATACAAGGATATTTTTCCTTAATTGATTCGGTTATGAATATTGAGGCGAGTCCTCCTATTATGCTCCGTTTATGGGTGAGTTTCGTAATTTTGTGACCCACTTATATATTTATCCCGATTGGGAGGTTTGATGATGTTAGCCTTTAGTTTTGTACACTATTGAGGACTATAAGTCCAAAAGTAACTTTTTATTATTCACTACATCGGGTTTTGATGTGATTTTGGAATAATGTATTTCAATTTTGTGAATTAAATGTCCTATTGGAATGGGGCTTCATTATGTATTGATTGTGAAAATTGTTTACGAAATTTATTACAAAAAAGAAAGAAAGGAAATGGAAAAATTTCAGTTGGCACAATGTGCAAAATATTTGTGATTCGAAGTTGAGGACGAGATCCTCTCTTTTTTTATATGATGTGAAATATTTAAACTGGGCTACAAGCCGCGGTGGAAGTTATATAAGGAAGAGTATCTTGTGGTGAAAACTTTATGAGTGTAAATTCTTCCTTTGTGAAATCTTAATTGTACTATAGTACTGATAGGGAGTCATGCATGTTAGGCTTATTTGATAATTCTTTTATGTGTTTATGTGCATATTTAGCCATAATTGTGTTGTAAATATTGAAGTTTTGGCCCCACGATGTGAGTGCCCGGGTGGTGTTAAATATGACTCGTTAATTCGGGTAAATTACCGTCAGTATTGCGAAAATTGGAAATGAGGGTTTGATTAATATGAAGTTAATTGAGGATGCAGGAATTAATTATGAACAACTATTATGACCAGAGGTGTGGTTATGGGCATACGTATGACGTGTGCGTAGGCACGAGTTGCTACAACCAGTTGAAACTAATACCGTGCATTGATGTGAAAATCAGGTCTTTTGCAAATGTTTGGAGTGTAAGAAATTGGTTTTAAAGTGTATTAATATGCATAAAAGGAAATAATATCAACTTAGACAGTGTTGTAAAACCTATGTTAAATTTGTGGTGACGTAGAATCACCTACGAGTATGTGCGTAAGAATACACTCAGTAATATAATGTCCCCAGAATAAGTCTTGGCACGTTCGAGGACGAACGTATGTTTAAGAGGGGGAGAATGTGACAACCCGACTTGTCATTCTAATAATTAGCGTCTCGTTTAGCGACTTAAGGTCATGAACAACTTTGTGATGTGTATTATGACTTGCGTGTATGGTCGAGTTTGGTTTTCAGATGATTCAGGATTAAATTGAAAGAACTTATCTTATTTCAGAAGCTTAAAAGAAAAAAGTTGACCGAAGAGTTAACCTTTGACCAAACGACTCCGAAATAGAATTTCGATGATTCCAGGAGCTCTGTATGGTGATTTGGACTTAGGAGCATGTCCGAAAGATTATTTGGAAGTCCGTAGTTAAATTTGGCTTTAAATGGCTAAAATAAAAATTTAAGTTTGCAAGTTTGACCGGGGAGTTGACTTTTTGCTATCGAGGTTGGAATCTGATTCTGAAAATTGGAATACCTCCATTATATCATTTATGACTTGTGTGCAAATTTGAGGTCAATCGGACTTGATTTGATAGGTTTCGGCATCGATCGTAGAAGTTGGAATTTTCTTAGTTTTAATAGGCTTGAATTGGAGTGCGATTCATGTTTTGGATATCGTTTGATGTGATTTGAGGGCCCGACTGAGTTCGTATCGTATTATAGGACTTGTTGGTATGTTCGGACGGGGTCCCGACTCGCTCGAATGAGTTTTGGGATGAGTTTTGAGCGAGTCCGAGCATTTTGGCACTCTAATGATGTTCTGGAACTTTTGGAAGTGCGGGGGCACATTGTTTAGTGCTGAGGCAAAGGTAAAAGTGCGGACCGCAGAGTAAAAAGTGCGGACCGCACAATTCTGCCCGCGGCCGCACAAAATTTGCTCGCGGCCGCGCTCCAGGGGAGTTCTGCAGGTTCAATGTTCTAACTTCACAGGCTTATAGCTTTTAATATACACAAAATTTGGAGATGATTAAAAAATGAAAGTTGTAGCCCTTAGAATCTAGTTTTCAGAAAGATAAACGAATTATTATTTGGGCATTTGTAGAGAATGTTATGGTCAATCAACTGAAGCCTGGTACTAAGAGCTGCAGAAGGGCGGCCGTACAATTTTGTGTGCGACCGCAACATCATGGGATTTTCAAGAAAATCGTCGAGGTAAGTGCTTCTAACTCAAATTTAGTTAATAAACATGAATATATCATTGTTTTCATCATTTAATTAGTATTTTGAGATGACAATTTGGGGGAAAGTTTAGAAATTTTACAGAAACAAAAATTCAAGATTTGGATAATGATTTGTTATCGGAATTTGGTAAATTTGGTATGGTTGAAATCGTATCGGAATGGGTGTTCGGATTTTCTAAAAATTCTGTCGGGTTCCAATAGGCGAGCCCCGCATTGACTTTGGTTGACTTTTTAGAATGAAATTATAAGTCAACATTTTATTATTCAGAAGTGTTTCTGATGAATGTTAATGAAGTTATACAATTAATTTGGATAGATTTGAGCTGTCCGGAGGTCAATTCAAGCATGAAAGCTGTTTTGGAATATAAGCCTAACTTGAAAAAGGTAAGTATCTTGCCTAACCTTGTGTGGGGGAATTTCCCCTAGGCATTGAGTCTTATGTGAAAATTATGTGATTGGAAAACCATGTACGCGGTGACGAGTACATACTTGGTTTATATGTGCAAACTATATCGGGTAAAAATTTGTAGACACCCTTATGTATTAAATTAGAATCATGTGCAACTTATATCGGTTAAAAACTAATCCTTGATTTGTCATGCCTCATTTTTTGTTTGCTGAGTTTGCAATTATATGATAATTATGTGTGATTACGACTTGGAATTTTATATGAATTTCGTGTATTTGTTGATTTGATATTTCCTGAAAATAATTATATTATGGATTTCTTCGTATGCAAATAATTAAATAAATAAGTTTAAATTGAGGTATTAATATATTTATCAAAATTTTGGACTAAAGAAGGTGTCGTCTTATGCTGAGTTAATTTTCCTTGTTATTGTTTTTAAGGTTTTATATACGTTGTGTGGAGCCCTGGGCTGTTTTTGAGAAATTTATTGATTTTACTATATCATTGGAATTGGTTGTGGTCATTGGAAAAATTGTGATATTAATTGATTGTGTTGTGTTGTCGTGATAATATTCCGTGTAAAGTATTGTGTGATTTGAGTTATTATTATAAGGATATAAGGGTGGTATTTTACTGTTGATATTATGTGGGTATAAGGGTGGCATTTCACTGTGGTTATGTGTGTTGGGATATTATCTGGGCAGAGCGATAATGGTGGCTATTATATGGAGCGATAAGGGTGGCTATTGATATTGTCAGGGAGGAGGGATAAGGGAGGCAAGTATAGTAGTGATAAGGGTGGCTATAGGAGAGATAAGGGGGGCTATTGTCATGGATGATATGTGATGATGTGGTGTTATTGTGTTGGTAATTTTTATGTGATGATGTGGGGTTATTGCGTTGATAATTTTTATTTGATGTTGTGATTTTCCTTGTGTTTATTTTTATATCTTGTGCAACTTGTCGTATTGTTTCGGTAAACATGATAATAGTCTGATCTATGTTGAAATTTGGAGCCCGTGGCTATTTCCAAGAGGATTATGTTATATGGGATCGCGTTGCATGCCGCAACAGGTATGATTAATGTTATATGGGATTGGGTTGCATGCCGCAACATATATGAAATATGGGCACGAGGTGCCGGGAAAAATATGATGATGATATTGGCACGTGAGTTGTCCGTGCGGTTGTGATAGAGGTATTGTCACGAGCTGCCGTGAAAATCTGAAAGTGGGCTTAGACCCGTATTTTATGATTATGAGATGAGGTGTCACAAGGTGACTTTTATTTGAAAGGATTATATTCAAAATATCATTTGAAATAATTATATTCGAAAGACATTTATTTGAAAGAATTATATTTGAAGGATATTATTTGAAAGAATTATATTCGAAAGATATTTATGTGAAAGAATTATATTTGAAAGATATTTAATTGAAAGAAGAATATTCGAAATATATTTATTGGAAAGGATTACATTCTAGAGATTTCTATTGAAAAACTTATAGATGAAAGATGTATATTTTGAAGGACTTGATTATTGGTTGTACTTGTATTCATTACCTGTTTGATCAATATTTATGGAGTTCTTGATACCTTGAAGTTTACATCACTAGTTGATTATTGTTGCTATCACTCCTATTTATTTTCTATTATTGTTTTTATACTATATTGCACGAGTTATTACACTAGTGAGTGTTTTGACTGTACATCGTCACTATTCCACCGAGGTTAGTCTTGATACTTATTGGGTACCGACTATGGTGTACTCATACTACACTTCTGCACATTTTTGTGCAGAACGAGGTATTGGAGATATCTGATTCGGACAGAGATTAGAGTATGATCACAAGGATTTAAGGTAGGGCTTCTTGGTCGTCGCAGTCCCTTGGAGTCTTTACATTTTTATTGTACTGTCCACTCTTATTCGAACAATATTGTATATTCAATCTTTGGGATCACTGCATGTACTCAGTTAGAGTTCGTGACTGAGTATTACCAGTCTTTGGAGGTTGTTAATTAATTCCGCTGTTGGTTTCAATTATCTTATAAAAATAAAATATGGCTCGAAATGTAATTGTAATCGGCTTACCTAGTATTAGAGACTAAGTGCAATCACGACGCCTGTGGTGGGATTTTGGGTCCTGACAGTACTGAATCTAGGTTACTCGTGAACTGGATCTCTTGGTTGCACTAATATTTTTCCATTTTCCTAGTTGTTGCAGACTTGCGGTGTTTGAGCATTTGGACTCAAAGTTTATCAAATCCAAGTAAAAACTATTTATCTCCAAGTTTATAGTAAAATCCATCTCAAATATTTCCTCCTCTCGTTCTCCTAAACTCAAATTTTAGAATTGTTTTTAGCTAATCCCGAAACTAGAACTTAAAATAATCCTTCCAGTGATACAATTTGCAAAGGCGACCCAACCCTCGCATTTGCGAAATAAAAAACTGTCATCGACCAAATCCATTATCACAAAAACCGATAGGAGTCACGCGATCGTAAAGGCCATCTGCCTCGCCTTCATCGCGAACTCGACCAGTTCCTCCGCGAACGCGAAGGCTAAGGACCCAGCCCCTTCCGTGAATGCAACTCCGATCCCCCTTCGCGAACGCGAAGGCCAAACTTCCAGGCCACACTCCCTTCTTCGCAAACGCGAGTGNAAAGAATTATATTTGACGGATATTATTTGAAAGAATTATATTCGAAAGATATTTATGTGAAAGAATTATATTTGAAAGATATTTAATTGAAAGAAGAATATTCGAAATATATTTATTGGAAAGGATTACATTCTAGAGATTTCTATTGAAAAACTTATAGATGAAAGATGTATATTTTGAAGGACTTGATTATTGGTTGTACTTGTATTCATTACCTGTTTGATCAATATTTATGGAGTTCTTGATACCTTGAAGTTTACATCACTAGTTGATTATTGTTGCTATCACTCCTATTTATTTTCTATTATTGTTTTTATACTATATTGCACGAGTTATTACACTAGTGAGTGTTTTGACTGTACATCGTCACTATTCCACCGAGGTTAGTCTTGATACTTATTGGGTACCGACTATGGTGTACTCATACTACACTTCTGCACATTTTTGTGCAGAACGAGGTATTGGAGATATCTGATTCGGACAGAGATTAGAGTATGATCACAAGGATTTAAGGTAGGGCTTCTTGGTCGTCGCAGTCCCTTGGAGTCTTTACATTTTTATTGTACTGTCCACTCTTATTCGAACAATATTGTATATTCAATCTTTGGGATCACTGCATGTACTCAGTTAGAGTTCGTGACTGAGTATTACCAGTCTTTGGAGGTTGTTAATTAATTCCGCTGTTGGTTTCAATTATCTTATAAAAATAAAATATGGCTCGAAATGTAATTGTAATCGGCTTACCTAGTATTAGAGACTAAGTGCAATCACGACGCCTGTGGTGGGATTTTGGGTCCTGACAGTACTGAATCTAGGTTACTCGTGAACTGGATCTCTTGGTTGCACTAATATTTTTCCATTTTCCTAGTTGTTGCAGACTTGCAGTGTTTGAGCATTTGGACTCAAAGTTTATCAAATCCAAGTGAAAATTACTTATCTTCAAGTTTATAGTAAAATCCATCTCAAATATTTCCTCCTCTCGTTCTCCTAAACTCAAATTTGTGAATTGTTTTTAGCTAAATCCCGAAAATAGAACTTAAAATAACCCTTCCAGTGATACAATTTGCAAATGCGACCCAACCCTCGCATTCGCGAAATACAAAACTGTCATCGACCGAAATCCATTATCACGAAAACCGACAGGAGTCACGCGGTCGTAAAGGCCATCTGCCTCGCCTTCATCGCGAACGCGACCAGTTCCTCCGCGAACGCAAAGGCTAAGGACCCAGCCCCTTCCGTGAATGCGACTCCCCCTTCGCGAAAGCGAAGGCCAAACTTCCAGGACACAATCACTTCTTCTCGAACGCGAGCCAAGCTCCGTGATCGCGAAGCACACTGGACACCATCAATATCAGCCACCTCAAACATGCTTCGGGTGGTTCGAAACTCAGCTAGGACCCATTCAATCGTGAAACAAATCTATAAACACTAGCTGGAACTATCCAAGGCATCCAGACACATACGAAATCACCACATCTAAGAATCAAGGACCAAATCAACAGCGGGGCTACTAACATCCTATAGATATACACCTACTATATCTCAAGGTTTAACTTCTTGTAATTATATATTTGGGGATGTGAGGGGTTGGGGATCGTTGAAAAAAATGGCTTTGTAATTAATCTTTTAAACAATACCCATATTGTTTGATCTAGTTTGCCGATGAGTTTTAAGCTTTTGTGTCTGGTAATATGGGTTTTAAGACGGGTCAAACGGGTGCCAACTATGTTGGTTTATTTTGTAAGATATATAGGTATATTCAGATTACCCTTTTGTCCCAAAAAATACAATAGTGACTTAGTAATATTTGTGCAACTTGACATCTCTTTTCAAGGAATATCCAAGTGGTCCTAAAAATACAACCGTATCTGTTTCAACTTGTCAATAGACACGTTTTAAACATTCAAGTAAAAATATTGTTTTTCTTAACGCACCTACTATAGTACTATGGTGACAAATTTTGGAGTCCAATCAATGCTCTATAAATATGAAGACGAAGCAAAAGGGAGTAGAGCCAACTAAAAATATATAAAGAGCGAGCATCATAACATATATAGCAATACAAGAAAGATGGTAAGTTATTCTTGTCGTTGATATATTCTTACTCTTTCTTTCTTGTGTTTACTTTCATAATTTATATTTGAAAATTACGTAACAACTGATCAAGTGTTAATATATTGTATTTAATCAGCAAGGCCAGTGGATAGCCGCAAGAGATCTTTCAATTACATGGGTGGACAATCCTGAGTACTGGACATGGAAAACTGTTGATCCTAAGTCTCTCTCTCTAACTATCTCTCTAAATTTCATTAAAATGAGAAATATATTTTAATCCAATCTCAACATTTTATACTACAGTATTGAAGTGGCGGAGCTTCGTAGGGTAGCTTGGCTTGACATTTATGGAAAGATCGAGACAAAAAATCTTATTCGAAAGACTAGTTATGCTGTATATTTAGTGTTCAAGTTAACAGATAACCCTCGTGAACTTGAACGAGCCACAGCATCGCTAAGATTTGTGAACGAAGTGGCGGAGGGCGCTGGCATTGAGGGTACCACTGTTTTCATCTCGAAGAAAAAGGAATTACCAGGAGAACTTGGCCGGTTCCCACATCTCCGAAGTGATGGCTGGTTAGAAATCAAGCTTGGTGAGTTTTTCAACAACTTAGGAGAGGATGGTGAAGTCGAAATGAGGTTGATGGAAATCAATAACGGCACTTGGAAATCTGGCATCATCGTTAAGGGCTTCGACATTCGTCCAAACTAATTGGATAGATCTCTACCCAGTGACCTTTATGTTTTCTATTTTGCATCTTTGTTGTGTTTGTCTTTTAGATTTTCTAAAAAATCACTCTTTGTCTATAATAAGAGTGAGCTTGTTGTCTAATAAAAAGCAAGAATATTATAACAAATAAAAGAGGAAAACGCAAATTAAAAATATTTTTGTCATGTGTCTTACTATAATAAGAAAATAACTCATAAGCTTCAAATCCTTGCTCTATCCATGCATTCTTACATTGTGAAAATGAGTTCACAGCTCGTATAAAGTAAACTGAACTTCAAATTTAACAAAATAAATAAATAAATTGAAACAAATTTTTTTATTCAACACCCCTTGCAATTTCACTACAACAAAAAAGGCTTTTAGCGGTAATAAAAATGAGTTTTAGTGGAAACAATAATGGTCGCTAAAACAAAATAAACAACAATGATAACATAGAAGGGGACTTCAGGGTTGTAGACGTTGTGCAGTTATACCTCAAGTCTCCTTAACTAGTAAAATCTGGGTAATCTCACTCGGCACTGCTGGGACCCATTCTGGTATCTGCACAAGAATTGGAGAGTGTAGTATGAGCACAACCGATCCTATGTACTCTATAAGTGCGGAGCCTAACCTCAACGAAATGGTGGCGAGGCTAAGGGGGGCCACTTACAATAACCTGTACGCAACAATAATAACAAGAAAACAAGAAATGGAAGTAAAGCACCTAACTCATGAAAACGAAATCGAAATTCAACTACCAAAGAGCCAAGAATAACAAGCCGCATAACCTCATTACAATATCGATGCAAATCCAACAATCACAAACAAGTACCACATATACAATCCGTTGTGACGTGCAACTCGATCTCGCCATATCGTCATCTTTCAATATCATAATCCATCCTTATTCCACCATTTTAATTCATTATCTTTAAATTTCCGTTGTGGCGTGAAACCCGCCCCCCAAACCATTTCAATCAACATAAACATTTCAATAACTAAATGTACAAGAATTTCTATATCAAGGGGGGAAATGTATAAGGCAACAAGGAACCATATAATAAATAAATAATCTTAACATCTCGAAGTTTCAACTTTACCAATTCGTCGGTATCTATCCACTATACAACTCATGAAAGGGAATTCACATTTATAGAATGCAACAAATATTACAAAACAATAAGGCAAGTAAAGCATGCGACAATTTAGGTATGCAAGTAAAGAAAGTAAAGGCAAGTAGCAACTGAGCATGGAGTCGTGGAAGGGACAGACAATTTAATACAAGAGTAATTAAATGACAAGTAACAATTATGACATAGAAGTGTCACGACCCCAAATTCAACTAGCCGTGATGGCACCTAACTCAATGCCCAGGAACTCCATCCCAAATATTAATAAATAAGGCAACTCCATGCCTAGGGAACACCATCCCAAATATAATATCCACTGCGCTCACTGTGGGGGGTGCAGACTCCGGAGGGGCTCCTTCAGCCCAAGCGCTAAAATAAATAAATAAATAAAGCCATTTTGCAGCGTGCAGCAAGATTCCATAATATCCTCACAATCATGACCTCAGACTCACTAAGTCATCAATCGCTCCAGTTTCTCGGGCTCACAATGTCAATAAACTAGCCCAAAATAATGACATAAGGTATGAATAAATAACAATAGAGACTGAGATATTATATGTAATGAATGAACATGACTGAGTATGAAATTATAATTTAAACAAATAATTCAACAACAATATGACCTTTGTTGGTCTCAATAATAACGGTATATAGCATCAGTATGATTTTTAACATGATTCTCAGCTCAATTTCTTTAACACATAAACGTACATGGATAATGCCAAGATTATTTAATTACAAAACTCTACGGAATCAATTACATCACAAATTTACACGGTGCACACCCACACGACCGTCACCTAGCATGTGCGTCACCTCCGAACAATTCATATAACACGTAATACATGGATTCATACCCTAAGCTCTAAGTTTAGAAATGTTACTTACCTCAAGCCGTGCAATTCTTTATTCCAATAAGCCTTTTCCTCACGATTCGGCATCCGAACGCCTCGAATCTAGTCACAAATAATTCGATACAATCTACACGAGGTGTAGGAATCAATTCCATATGAAAATGCTAAATTTTACAATAAATCTGTAAAAGTCAACAAAAAGTCAACAATGCGGCCCACTTCTCGGAACCTAACAAAAGTTATAAAATATGAACGCTCATTCAACTACAAATCCAACCATACCAAATTTACCGAGTTCTGACATCAACGCGACCTTCAAATCCTCAAATCTTATTTTCATATCTCTAGGTCCGAAATCTTGAATTACACCGCAAAACATACGTAATCTGGTCAGAATATTCGATGATAATTCAATATTATTGACTAATAATGATCACAAGTGACTTACCTCAAGATTTCTTGCTAAATTCTATGAAACATTACCCCGAGCCGTGTTCTTTCGCCTAAAAAGGTGAAATGAGCTAAAACAAAACAAAACTGCTCAATAAAAACACATTTTCCGTCACTGAAAGTCCATTTCCCGTCACTAAAAGTCCATTTCGCGTTACTAAAGGTTCGCACCAGAACCTGCTTAATTCAGCAATTTATATTTGCACTAAAAAGGCTCTAACTCCATCATACTAACTCATAATTCTACGATTCTTGTTCCTATCAGTCACAAATAATAATACGAACCTAGTCGTTCAATCAAAGCTCAACTCGGAGCTCATTCTCTCAATGCGAACCAATTTCGCCTGTTAAATATTTAACTCACATTTCACGCAAAAAACCCAATCACGACTTGATGAATTTAGACCAAACATTCCAGATCATTCCTATAATTCATTATTAAACTCCTGGAAGTCTCGAAATCGAATTTCGATCTCTAGAACTAAAAATGGACCTTTGGATCATTACATGCTTATGCTCAAATCTCCAAACTCTTCCAAAACCTCTTACATAACCCATCCGAGCCCCATGGGACCCTAACCAAGTATACTAACAAGTCCCATAACATGACACGAACTTAGTCGATGCCTCAAATTACATTAAACAACACTAAAACACGAATCGCACCCCAATTCAAGCTTAATAAAAACTAACAAATTCCAAATTCTACATTCGATGCCGAAACCTATAAAATCAAGTATGATTGACCTCAAATTTTTGCACAAAAGTCATACATGACATAACAAACCTATAAAATATCTAGAACTAGATTCCGACCCCGTTATCAATAAAGTCAACTCCTAGTTAAACTTCCAAACCTTCCATTTCCAACTTTCGCCATTTCAAGACAAAATCAACTACCAACTTCCAAATAAACATCCGGATACACTTTTAAGTCCAAAATCACCATACGGAGCTATTGGAACCATCAAAACTCCATTCTAGAGTCGTTTGCACAAAAGTCAAATATCGGTCAACTCTTTTCATTTAATGTTCTAAACGAGGATCTTTCTTTCAATTTAATCCTGAATCATTCGAAAACCAAAGCCGATAATTCACACAAGTCATAATACACATTACAAAGTTGTTCAAGACTTCAAATTGTTGAATGGAATGTAAATGCTTAAAACAACAAGTCGGGTCGTTAAATCAAGTCAACTAAAGCCTTTGGCAATTTAGGTATGCAAGTAAAGCAAGTAGAGGCAAGTAGCAACTAACATGGAGTCATGGAAGGGAGACACAATTTAATATAAGAGTAATTAAATGACAAGTAACAATTACAGCATAGAAGCCAATTAAAGCATGTAACAATTAAGGTATGAATCAAAATATATCATGGAATAAACAAAAACATGGAAAACAAATATCATGACGGCATATATAAACTCGTCACCTCGCCTATACAGCATTATCCCACATACTTAACATGGCAAATAGCTCAAGGATTCTCTTAAAATCACTTATCAATGAATTTGGGAAGAAGGGTCTCTTGGAAGATCGCCTCTAGAATGTTTAATGTTCAGAAAAGGTGTAAAATGAGCTAAGTCCCAATTTTTCCCTATTTTACCCAGTTATGGTTGTTGCAATTGCAAAGTCATTTTCGAAATTATGGACATCGCAAAAGTGCGACAAAAGGTTCGCAATTGTGAACATGCCTACCTTCGCAAATGCGGACAAACCCTTCACAAATCCAAAGATCACTCAAGATCATAATGAGTCCCAAATGCGACTGTGAGATCTTAAATGTGACCTCTGAGAGTTCGAAGATGCGAACATTTTCCTTGCAAATGCGAGAATAACCCAGCCCAGTCCATGCTCCCAAATGCGAACTCATGTTCGCAAACGCGAGGCTCACAAATGCGAGACAGGCCTCGCAAATGCAAGACCTACAACAAACACTAAAACTGGTATTGCACCAACAATCTTCACACTAACCAAACTCATCTGAAACAAGTCTGAGTCCCTCGGGCTTCAAACCAAACATGGTCACAAGTGTAATAACATCATACAAACTCGCTCGCACAATCAAATCACCAAAATAACATCTAAATCTATAAATCAGCCCACAAATGAATGAAATATCAAAGTAAACTCAAGAACAACTAGAATCACATCTATGCGTCTGAATTATGTCAAACAAATTTTGAATTGCACCAAAGTTTGTTGACAAGTTTTAAATTGTAATACATACCTATTTCAAGTTTCAACATCAAAATCTGAACACGTTGTTCGGAAAAAGACACGGCTTGCACACGCAAATCGAGAAATATTAAACGGAGGTAATCAAACTCTCACAACACGGAAATAAGGGCTAATACTAACAAGGACCTATCGGGTCATCACACTAAATATATATTTTCACTTTTATTTGTTAATTTTAGCAAATTAGGAGAAAGATAGTCTTTTTTCTTGTTTTACCCTTATCATTAACTACTCATTCCCCAAATTATTTTCTAAGACTTTTGAAATGCTATCATTATTCTGGATAAAATTGTAAAATATATATACTTCATTTATTTTTTCTTAAAAGGTATGCAAAGTCAGAAATGGACAACTAATAGTAAACGGAGGAAGTAATATGAAGACAATTTCAACAATAATTACATATCATAAATTGATGAAGAATTCGTATTGGTTAAATGTATGTGTTTAAATTCTCCCTTTGTGAAATTAGAAATTTATTATAGTACTAATAGGTAGTCATGCCTGTTACGCTTATTTGATAACTCTTGTATGTATTTTCTGTGCATATTTAGCCATATTCGTGCTATAATTTTTGAGTTTTATTCTACGAGATGTGTGCCCATGTGGCTTTAAATTTGACTCGTTAATTCGGGTATATAATTATGAGGTCTTCATGCCTCGCTATTTACTATCAGTGTTGTGAAAATTTGAAATGAGGTTGTGGTTAATATGAGGTTAATTGAAGATGCTGGAATTAATTATGAACAACTATTATGACCAGAGACGTGGTTATGGTCATACATATGATGTGTGCGTAGGCACGAGCAGCTACAGCTAATTGAGACTAACACAATGTGTTGATATAAAAAAAATGTACCTTTTTTAATTTAATCGGGTTGTGAGAAATTTGGCTTTAAAGTTTATAAATGTGGATAAAAGAAATAATCTTAACTGAGATGGTGTTGTCAGATCCATGTTAAATTTTGTGGTGATGTGGGATCACTCACGAGTATATGTGTAATAATACACTCAGTAATTTAATGTCCTCATAATAATTCTTAGAATGTTCGAGGACGAACGTATGTTTTAAGAGGGGAAGAATGTAACGACCCGACTTGTCGTTTTGTGAATTGACATCCCGTTCAACGGCTTAAGGCACCGAACAACTTCGTAATATGTATTATAACATATGTGTGCGATCAAGTTTAGTTTTCGGAAGATTCAAAATTAAAATGAACGAACAATACTTACTTTTGAAGCTTAAATGAAAAGAGTTGACTGGAGTATTGACTTTTGAGAGAACGACTTCGAAATTGAATTTAGATGATTCCAATAGCATCGTATTGTGATTTCGGGCTTAGGCATATGTACGAAATTGGATTTGGAATTCCGTAGGTTACTTCGACGCATTTTGGCGAAAGTTGATCGGAATTTAACTATATTGCTATCGGGGTCAAAATTCTATTCCGGAAGTTGAAATAGGTCCGTACTATCATTTATGACTTGTGTGCAAAATTTAAAGTCAATCGGAGTTGGTTTGTTATGAATCACCATTAGTTTTGGAATTCAGAAGTTCATAAGTTTCTTAGGATTGAATCGATGTGTGATTCATGATTCTATTGTTGCTAGAGCTAATCTGAGGCTTCGAGCAAGTTTGAATCATGTTTTGGTACTTGTTAGTTTACTTGGTTGGGGTCCCTTGGGGCTCAGATGAGTTTTAGAAGGGCTTTTTAACGTGTTTGGTTGTAACGACCCGACCGGTCGTTTTGAGTATTACAACCCCATTCTCCTATTTACTGCTTAATTTATGCTTTACAATTGTTTTATGACTTGCTAGAGTAATTGGTTCAGGTCTGGAAGGATTTCAGAGTGAAATGAGACACTTAGTCTCATAATTGAAAACTTAAGTTGGAAAAGTTGACCGGATGTTGACGTATGTGTAAACGACCTTAGATTTGAATTCTGATGATTCCAATAGCTCCGTATGGTGATTTTGAACTTAGGAGTGTCTCCGTAAAATTAATTGGAGGCCCGTAGTAGAATTAGGCTTGATGTGGCAAAAGTTGAATTCTTGAGAAGTTTGACCGGGGGGTTAAACTTTTGATATTGGGTCGGAATCCAATTCTGGAAATTGAAATAGTTTCGTTATGTCATTTATAACTTGTGTGCAAAATTGGAAGTCATTCCAGATTGATTTGATGTGTTTCGGCAAAAGATATAGAATTTAGAAGTCCAACGTTCATAGATTTTGATTTTAGGTGTGATTCATCATTTTGATGTTGTTAGATGTGATTTGAGTCCTATAGTAGATATGTATTATGTTATGGGACTTGCTGGTATATTCGGATGGGGTCCCGAGGGGCTCAGATGAGTTTCGGACGAGGTCCAAATCATTTTCACTTCATGTTGCATTGCTGAAGATTTCTGGTTCTGGTTTGACCGCACTTCTGGAGTGTTGGGCGCAGGTACGGAGCCGCAAAAGAGACAATTTTATAACAGAGGGTAAAAGGAGTTGGGNGCACATTCGAGGACAAACATATGTTTAAGTCGGGGAGAGTGTAACGACCCAACCGGTCGTTTTGAGCATTTGAACTTCGCTTGGTAGTTTACGGGCATGAGTAGCTCTGTATGACGTATTATGACTTATGTGAATCGTCAATTTTGATTTTCAGGTTATTTGGAATTGAATTAGATGAGTGGATTTCATTGTTGAAGCTTTAAATTGGGAGAGTTGACCAAGTTTGACTTTTTGTGAATTTGAACCCAGAACGGAGTTCTGATTATTCCAATAGCTCTGTATGGTGATTTTGGACTTAGGAGCGTGTCTGAAAAATTATTTGGAGGCCGTAGTAGAATTAGGCTTGAAATGGTGAAAGTTGAATTTTTGGGAAGTTTGACAGGGTGGGGGCTGACATTTTGATATCGGGGTCAGAATCCGATTCTGGAAATTACAATAGCTTTGTAATGTTATTTATGACTTGTGTGCAAAATTTGAAGTCATTCCAGATTGATTTGATGTGTTTCGGCACAAGATATAGAATTTAGAAGTTAAAAGTTCATAGATTTTGATTTGAGGTGCGATTCGTCATTTTGATCTTGTTAGATGTGATTTGAGGCCTCGAGTAGGTTTGTATTATGTTATGGGACTTGTTGGTATGCTCGCATGGGGTCCCGAGCGGCTCGGGTAAGTTTCGAAAGAGGTCCAGATCATTTTCACTTCTCGTTGCATTGCTGAAGATTTCTCGTTTTGGTGTGACCGCACCTCCGGCGTGAGGATCGCAGGTGCGCGTACTTGGACGCACTTGCGCAACCACAGATGTGGTTCACGTGCGCAGAAGCGAGCATCGCAGATGCGACCATGGCCATCACAGAAGCATCTTGGCTCGCAAATGCGTGCCGTTTTCCGCAAAAGCGAGGGTCGCAGATGCGGCCTCTTGTCCGCAGATGCTTAATGATTGGACAAAACCCTTTAAGTTCAAGGGTTCGTTATTTTCACCTATTTTCGGATTTTGGAGCTCGATTTCGGCGATTTTGGAGAGGAATATTTCACATAACTTGGGTTAAGTGTTCTTGAATCCCATGTGATTATATTTCATGAATTAATCTTCGTTTTCGGCGTTAGATTATATTTTGGAGATTTGAACATCAACTCGGAGTCGGAATTGAATGAAATTAGTATGATTGAACTTGTAATTGGATGGGTTGTTGGATTTTATAAATTTCATTGGATTTCGAGATGTGGACCCCACGAGCAATTTTTGGTGTGTAATTTCGGATTTTTTTGGAACAAATAGTATTTTGATATGGAATTAATTCCTATAAATTGTGTGGACAATCTCAAATTAATTGTAACTAGATTCGAGCCGTTTAGAGGTTGATACACGCATAATGGAATTTCTAGAGCATTGTTTAGCTTGCTCGGTATTGGACTCATCTTGTTCGAGGTAAGTAACTCTTCTAATCTTGGAGCTGAGGGTATGAACTATGAATATACGTATTATGTGAATTTTTTGGAGGTGATGCCCATGCTAGGCGACGGGCGTGCACCATAGAAATTGTGACGTAATTGGTTCTGTGAAATTTTGTATTCAAATAATCTTGGCCTTTTGTATGTAGTTTTATGTGTTAAAGAAATTGAGATGAGAATCGTATTAAAAATCATGCTGAGGCTATGTGCTAGTATTATTGAGTGCACAAAGGTCATATTACTGTTGAATTATTTGTTTAAAATTGAAATTATATACTCAGTCATATTGATTTCATTGCATATGGTATCTCAGTCTCTATTGTTATTTATTGATACATCATATCATCATTTTCGGGCTAGTTTCATGACACTGTGAGCCCGCGAGAGAGAGACTGGATAGATTGATGACTGGGTGAGGCCAAAGGCCTGATTATAAATGACATTATTTGATCGGGCTGCACGCCGCAGCGATTACATTGATGTATGATAGCGCTTGGGCTGAAGGATCCCCTCCGGAGTCTGAACACAACCTCGGTGAGCGCGGTTGATATTATTGAGGGATGGATCTTCCCTGGACATGGATCTTTTCCGAAGCATTATATACCTGGAGATGGATCTTCTTCACGGGCTGGATTGTCCCTACTCGGTACAAAGTGACAGATCTTCCAAGAATATTGAAGATGGAATAGGTCTGTACTGTCATTTATGACTTGTGTGCAAAATTTGAAGTCAATCAGAGTTAGTTTGTTAGGAATCGCAATTAGTTTTGGAATTCAAAAGTACATAAGTTTCTTAGGCTTGAATCGATGTGTGATTCGTGATTCTATTGTTGTTAGAGCTAATCTGAGTCTTTGAGCAAGTTCGAATCATGTTTTGGGACTTGTTAGTATACTTGGTTGGGGTCCCTTAGTGATTGGATGAGTTTTGGATGGGCCTTTTAACGTGTTTGGTTGTAATGGCCCGGTCGGTCATTTTGAGTATTACAACCCCGTTCCCCGATTTGGTGCTCAATTTATGCTTTACAATTGTTGTATGACTTGCCGGGGCAATTGGTTCAGGTCCGGACGGATTTCAGAGTGAAATGAGACACCTAGTCTCATAATTGAAAACTTAAGTTGAAAAAGTTGACCGGATATTGACGTATATGTAACCAACCTCGGATTTAAATTCTGATGATTCCAATAGCTCCGTATAGTGATTTTGGACTTAGGAGTGTCTCCGAAAAATTATTTGGAGGCCCGTAGTGGAATTAGGCTTGGTGTGGCAAAAATTAAATTCTTGAGAAGTTTGACCGTGGGGTTGACCTTTTGATATCGGGGTCGGAATACAATTCTATTAATTGAAATAGTTTTGTTATGTCATTTATGACTTGTGTGCAAAATTTGAAGTCATTCCGGATTGATTTGATGCGTTTCGGCACAAGATATAGAATTTGGAAGTTCAACGTTCATAGATTTTGATTTTAGGTGTGATTCGTCATTTTGATGTTGTTAGATGTGATTTGAGGCCTCGAGTAGGTCTGCATTATGTTATGGGACTTGTTGGTATGTTCGGATGGGGTCGCTCGGGTGAGTTTCAGACGAGGTCCAAATCATTTTCACTTCATGTTGCATTGCTGAAGATTTCTGGTTCTGGTTTGACCGCACTTCCGGAGTGTTGGGCGCATGTGCGGAGCTGCAACAAAGGCAATTTTATCACAGAAGCGTAAAAGGAGCTGGGCATGAGAATCGCATATGCGGGTGCTTGGACACACCTGCGCAACCGCAGATGCGGTTCACGTGCGCAGAAGCAAGCATCGCAGATGCGACCATGGCCATCGCAGAAGCGTCCTGGCTCGCAAATGCGCGCCTTGTTCCACAAAAGCGAGGGTCGCAGATGCGGCCTCTTGTCCGCAGATGCGGAATGAGTGGACAGAACCCTTTAAGTTCAAGGGTTCGTTATTTTCACCCGTTTTCGGATTTTGGAGCTCGGTTTGGGCAATTTTGGAGAGGAATCTTTTCACATAACCTGGGGTAAGTGTTCTTGACTCCCTTGTGATTATATTTCATGAATTAATCTTTATTTTTAGTGTTAGATTATATTTTGGAGATCTGAACATCGATTCAGAGTCGGAATTGAGTGAAATTAGTATGGTTGAACTTGTAATTGGATGGGTTATAGGATCTTGTGAATTGCATTGGATTTCGAGACGTGGATCCCAAGGGCAATTTTTGGAGTGTAATTTCAGATTTTTGTGGAAAAATTAGTATTTTGATATGGAATTAATTCCTATAAATTGTGTGGATTGAATTAAATTAATTGTGACTAGATTCAAGTCGTTTAGAGGTTGATACATGCATAGTGGAATTTCTGGAGCATTGTTTCGCTTGCTCGATATTGGATTCGTCTTGTTCGAGGTAAGTAACTCTTCTAATCTTAGAGCCGAGGCTATGAACCATGAATATACGTATTATGTTAATTGTTTGAGGTGATGCCCATGCTAGGCGACGTGTGTGAACCATAGAAATTGTGACGTAATTGGTTCCGTGAAATTTTGTATTCAAATAATCTTGGCCTTTTCTATGTAGTTTTATGTGTTAAAGAAATTGAGCTGAGAATCCTATTAAAAATCATGCTGAGGCTATGTGCTAGTATTATTGAAACCACAAAGGTCATATTGCTGTTGAATTATTTGTTTAAAAGTGAAATTTTATACTCAGTCATATTCATTTCATTGCATATGGTATCTCAGTTTCTATTGTTATTTATTGATACATCATATCATCAGTTTTGGGCTAGTTTCATGACATTGTGAGCCCGCGAGAGAGAGATTGGAGAGATTGATGACTGAGTGAGGCCAAAGGCCTGATTATGAGTGACATTATCTGATCGGGCTGCACGCCGCAATGATTACATTAATTTATGATAGCGCTTGGGCTGAAAGAGCCCCTCCGGAGTCCGGACACAACCCCGGTGAGCGCGGTTGATATTATTGAGGGATGGATCTTCCCTGGGCATGGATCTTGTCAGAAGCATTATATACCTGGAGATGGATCTTCTCCATGGGCTGGATTGGCCCTACTGGGTACTAAGTGACTGATGATCAGTTGATCTGTATATTCTGGGATAGATCGTCCAAGAATATGGAAGATGGAATAGGTCCGTACTGTTATTTATGACTTGTGTGTAAATTTTGAAGCCAATCGGAGTTGGTTTGGTATGAATCGCCATTAGTTTTAGAATTAAGAAGTTCATAAGGTTTTTAGGCTTGAATCGATGTGCGATTCGTGATTCTATTGTTGTTAGAGGCAATCTGAGGCTTCGAGCAAGCTCGAATCATGTTTTGGGACTTGTTAGTATACTAGTTGGGGTCCCCTGGGGCTCAGATGAGTTTTGGATGGGGTTTTAACGTGTTTGGTTGTAACGACCTGACCGGTCATTTTGAGTATTACAACCTTGTTCCACCATTTACTGCTCAATTTATTCTTTATATTTGTTGTATGGCTTGCCGGGGTAATTGGTTCGGATCTGGAAGGATTTTAGAGTGAATTGAGACACTTAGTCTCATAATTGAAAACTTAAGTTGAAAAGGTTGATCAGATGTTGATGTATGTGTAAACAACATCGAATTTGAATTCTTATGATTCCAATAGCTCCGTACGGTAATTTTGGACTTAGGAGCGTCTCCGAAAAATTATTTGGAGGCCCGTAGTTGAATTAGGCTTGAAATGGCGAAAGTTGAATTTTTGGAAAATTTGACCGGGGGTTGACTTTTAGATATCGGGGTCGGAATCTGATTCTGGAAATTGAAATAGTTTTGTCATGTCATTTATGACTAGTGTGCAAAATGTGAAGTCATTTTAGATTGATTGGATGTGTTTTGGCACAAGATATAACATTTGAAAGTTCAAAGTTCATATATTTTGATTTTAGGTATGATTCGTCATTTTGATGTTGTTAGGTGTTATTGGAGGCCCCGAGTAGGTCTGTATTATGTTATGGGTCTTGTTGGTATGTTCGGAAGGGGTCCAGAGGGGCTTGGGTAAGTTTCAGACAAGGTCCAGATCATTTTCACTTCATATTGCATTGCTAAAGATTTCTGGTTCTGGTGTGACCGCACTTCCAGAGTGTTGGGAGCAGGTGCGGAGCCGCAAAAGAGGTAATTTTATCATAGAAGCGTAAAAGGAGCTGGGCGTGAGAATCGCAGATGCGGGTGCTTGGACGGACCTGCGCAATCGCAGATGCGGTTCACGTGCGCAGAAGCGAGCATTGCAAATGCGACCATGGCCATCGCAGAAGAGTCATGGCTCGCAAATGCGCGCCTTTTTCCACAAAAGTGAGGATTGCAGATGCGGCCTCTTGCTGCAGATGCGGAATGGCTGGACAGAACCCTTTAAGTTCAAGGGTTCATTATTTTCATTCGTTTTCGGATTTTGGAGCTCGATTTGGGCCATTTTGGAGAGGAAGCTTTTCACAGAACTTGGGGTAAGTGTTCTTGACTCCCTTGTGATTATATTTCACGAATTAATCTTCATTTGCGGCATTATACTATTGCTTTTTCAAGAGAAATCGAAGGAACTTTCTACAATTGCATAAAATTAATTTTCGAGACATCGATTCGGAGTCGGAATTGAGTGAAATTAGTATGGTTGAACTTGTAATTGGATGGGTTGTCGAATTTTGTGAGTTTCATCGGATTTCGAGACGTGGTCCCCACGAGCAATTTTTGGAAAAATTAGTATTTTTATATGGAATTAATTCCTATAAATTGTGTGGACTGAGTCAAATTAAATGTGACTAGATTCGAGCCGTTCAAAGGTTGATACGTGCAGAATGGAATATTTGGAGCATTGCTTTGCTTGCTCGGCATTGGATTCATCTTGTTCGAGGTAAGTAACTTTTCTAATATTGGAGCTGAGGGTATGAACCCTGAATATACGTATTATGACTTCATTGCATATCTTATCTCAGTTTTGGGGTAGTTTCATGACATTGTGAGCCTGCGCGAGAGAGACTCGAGAGATTGATGACTCAGTGAGGCCATGGGCCTGATTATGAGTGACATTATGGGATCGGGCTGTACGCCGTAGTGGTTACATTAATTTATGATAGCGTTTGGGCTAAGGAGCCCCTCCGGAGTATGCACACACCCTCAGTAAGCGCGGTTGATATTATTGAGGGATGGATCTTCCCTGGACATAGATCTTGTCTGAAGCATTATATACCTGGAGATGGATCTTCTCCACGGGCTGGATTGGCCCTACTCGGTACTGAGTGACTGATGATCAGTTGATGTGTATATTCTGGGATAGATCTTCCCAGAATATGGTAGATGGAATAGGTTCGTACTGTCATTTATTATTTGTTTGCAAATTTTAAAGTCAATCGGAGTTGGTTTGGTATGAATCGCCATTAGTTTTGGAATTTAGAAGTTCATAAGTTTCTTAGGCTTGAATCGATGTGCGATTTGTGATTCTATTGTTTTTAGATGCAATCTGAGGCTTCGAGTAAGTTCGTAACATGTTTTGGGACTTGCTAGTATACTTTGTTGGGGTCCCCTGGGGCTCGGATGAGTTTTGGATGGGTTTTTAACGTGTTTGGTTGTAACGACCCGGCCGGTCGTTTTGCGTATTACAGCCCCATTCCCCCATTTACTGCTCAATTTATGTTTTACAGTTTTTGTATGACTTGCCAGGGTAATCGGATCGGATCTGGAAGGATTTCAGAAGAAAATGAGACACTTAGTCTCATAATTGAAAACATAACTTGAAAAAATTGACCGGATGTTGACGTTTGTGTAAACGATTTGGGTTTTTACTGATGTACTTGAAAGGCAGAACTATTTTTAGACATCATGATTTAAACTGAGCATTTTATCTCTGAGTTAGTTTTTGTATTACTTGTTTTATGTTTTTATGAACTGCCGTTGGTTATAGGAGTTGAACTCTGACCTTGGTACAAGCTCGTCACTACTTTAAACCTAAGGTTAGGTTTGTTACTTATTGAGTATATGGGGTCGGTTGTACTCATACTACACTTCTGCACCCTGCGTGCAGATGTTGGGTGTTGATGTTGCTGTGTTCGTTGGGAGCTGGATCTGAAGATGTACCAGCGTTTCGGTTGTAGCTGCTTCTTGTTCTTGGTAGCCTTACATTTATAAAACTCTGTTTATGTACTTTTCAAACAGATGATATATTTACTTCATACTAACTTTGTAAACTCTATTCTTAGAAGCTCATGAGTTGTACTACCAGTTCTTGGAAAAATGTATTAGTTTTATATAATTTTTTATTGTTTATTAATTGCCTTATTAATTTCATTGGAATTGTATAGTTGATAATTGGCTTACCTAGCGGGTCGGGTTAGGTGCCATCACGACTAGTGGGATTTTGGGTCGTGACAAGATGGTATCAGAGCTCTAGGTTCATAGGTTCTACAAGTCATGAGCAAGTGTCTAGTAGAGTCTTGCTGATCGGTATGATGACGTCCATACTTATCTTCGAGAGGCTACATGGAATTTTGGATAATTTCTCATCTTTCTTTCCTTATCGTGCTAAATTGATTTACCTTGAAACACAACTCTTTGAATTCCTTCCATACATTCGTATGCACACATGAGCGCTCGGTATCTGTTGTACATCGCCGACTTGTAATACTATGAACGAGGTTCGAGATTTGTATTTTGTGTTTTGGTGATGGGACAGTCTGGAGGACTTGAGGCCATGGGTAGACCACAGTTTAGGCTTGGTAGCTTCAGTTGTAACTTGTACATTTGGGCTCATATGTTTGGTAATGTTCCTACGAGTGGAATTTATGGCTGGATGAGCGGCAGAATGAATTTGTGATGTGTATGATGTAATTACGGGATGTGTTAAGACGATTTGAATGTGGCGAGAAGTGTTTCCTTCCAATGTAAAGAAAGGGCCATTGGGTGCTTGATTTTTCATTTGATATGACGTACAGTCTCAAATTGTGAGTGTGTTGAAGGATCTGGCATGCAGTTAATTGTGGAGAGAATTAGATTTTCATGTCTTGTTAATGAATTTGTACTCTGGAGGATTAAGAGATAGCGTAGTAATTGTGGATGCGGAAGGGTATAATAAGATACCAATTTGAGGCTAAGCATGAGGGGTTATCCCCTGCGGAGTAATCTACGTAGGTGTGTCCCTTATAATGTGAGTGGAGAGTTTCGTTTCTTCCAGTGGGGCAGAGGTGTTGAGATTTAAATTTGAATTTGGTTGAGAAAGTTGACTTGAGTGTCAACAGAATGAATACGAGCTTAGGATTGAGGTATTTTTATGGTTGATGTTGCATGAGCTTGAGAAGAATTTTCGTTGAACAAACCGCGGTATTATGGCAGTAATAGAGTATGGGTACTGTGAGTTATCGAGTGTTTTAATCTATGGCTTTGAACCAAGTGAGGGAGCATGCTATTTACAATTCAATTCATGGTTATATGTTACATGTATTTGTTTTGTTTTGAGGCATGCATGTGGATTAGTTATGACTTGTAGAGGTTGAGATCGAAGATGACTCCGGTACTGAAATATTTGGATATAGGTTATGGCACTTTAGGAGTATAGGAAAATCATGGGATGAGAGAGCTATTATTTCTAAAGGATGTAGTGCGCACAGAATATGAATTTGATAAGTGGTATTAAGGCAAGGTTACTTCTTTGGGTATTATTATGCTAATGGGGCATGTGTTTTTCAGACATTTGGGCAGTGCAATTTACATTTAAGCAAAGTGGGTGACTCTCGGGAAGGTGGTAATGGATTCAAAAAACAATGTATAAGTGGAAATTGAAACTTTTTCGGATTTGTATATCGCTAGAATCAGTTATTTACATTGGATGGTGTCGAGACTTGTGGTAATTCTACATGACTAAGGATCCTACATTCCAGTATAAGAAAGGTAAAAGAATAATTTTAAATTTACATAAGGTACTTTCAGAGTGGGCGTTT
>AWOL01S0041701.1:8565-43165 GCA_000715115.1 Nicotiana otophora | reverse complement strand
GTACAGGATGCCTTGGATAAGGTCAAGATTATTTAGGATCGACTTCGCACAGCTCAGTCCAGGAAGAAGAGTTATGCCGACCGCAGAGTTCGTGATGTTGCATTCATGGTCAGGGAGAGAGTGTTGCTCCGGGTATCACTCACGAAGGGTGTAATGAGGTTCGAAAAGAAGGACAAGTTGAGCCCTAGGTATATCAGACTTTTTGAGATTCTGGAGAGAGTGGGAGAGGTGGCCTGTATTGAAATCCAATACGTGAGATGGATCGCCGTGATACTTATGAAGCATGGACATGTGGAACACCGGATGAACTGTTGATAACCCCGGTGTTGATTTGACGTGATTCAGATGTTCGGTTGTGAAAATAGAAGTTTTAAAGCCTTCTTGAAAATTTCCTTTGATTTGGTGTCCGATTCATAATTCTAGGCGTTATTTTCATGTTTTGATCGTGCGAACGAGTTCGTATGATGTTTTAGGACTTGTGTGCATGTTTGGTTTGGATCCCCAAGGGCTCGGGTGAGTTTTGGACAGGCGACAAGGTGAATTGGACTTAGAAAATATCTGGTGTTTTGCTGCAGCTGGTGTTCTGGTGCGTTGTGCTTCACGATCGCGAAGGGGATCTGGGTTGGGGTGGATGTTTCACTACGTGAACGCGAGACCATGGTCGTGAACGCGGAGCATTGGGGGGTTTGCTCTACACGAACGCGACCCGTCATACGCGAACGCGTAGCTTTAGCTAGGCTGGGCAGGGGGCTTAAAGTGACTCTATGAGAACGCGAGCCCTGTCTCGCGAACGCGAAGGTGAGGTGGGATATACCTTCAAGAATGGTTGGTGTCTCCTATGATCGTGTAAGCCACTAGGGCTCTGCTCTTCGCGAACGCGTCAGTGTTCACGCGAACCCGATGAACACTGACGCCCAGTGATAAAACAGTCCCAATTACGGGATTCTTGCCATTCTTTCACAAATTTAAAACTAAAAGACCTAGAGGCGATTCTTCCATAAGATTTTCTTTCCAATTCATTGGTAAATGATTCTAACCTACTTTCTTTCAATTACCTATTATATTTCATGAGTTTTCAATTTAAAATCTAGGTTTTTCATGGTGGAAATTGGGGGTTTGGGTAGAATTAGGGATTTTTGCATAATTAGAATTTAGACCTCGAATTGAGGTCGGATTTTGAAATAAATCATATAATCGCGCTCGGGGGTGAATGGGTGAATGAATTTTGGCTGGAACATCGGGTTTTGACCAAGCAGGTCCGGGGTCGATTTTTGACTTTTGGGGGGGGGGAAGTTTGGAGAATCTAAATTTATGCATTGTAACTAATTTCTTTAGCAAGATTTGATATTATTGAGTCATTTGTAGATAGATACGAGTGGTTTGGAGGTGGATTCTAGAGAAAAAGCGGTAATTGAGCATTGAGTGGCCTTTGGAGCGAGGTAAGTGTCGTGGTTAACCTTGACTTGAGGGAATATGACTTGTTTGTCTATTTTCTACATGTTTAAATGTTGGGGAACAACGTATATGTGAGGTGACGTGTACTTATGCGTTGTAGTCGGGTTAAAGCATACAGGTGGGGCTTGGTTTCTTGCAATTATAGCTTCCTTTGTTCATGTTATCCGTGTTTAGACTAGTATTGTTAAATTGATCGTTCTTATCATGTTTACGGATCTCCTGGTGATAATTGAGTATTGATTCCGAAGTTGAGGTTGATATTGTGAAACCAAATATTGAAGTAGGGCTTGTACTTGTTATTCTATCTCCCTATTGTTATTTGTTCATTGCATTATGGTAAGGGAGAGTGTTAATGCACGAAGGGTGATGCCGTGCCATATTGTGAGTTTTAATGCATGAAGGGTGATGTCGTGTCATATTTTGAGTGTTAATGTACGAAAGGTGATGTCGTTCCGTGTTATGAGAGTTAATGCACGAAGGGTGATGCCGTGTCGTTTCTATTGATTTTATGGTGAGGTTGAGAGTAAAAGCACGAAGGGTGATGCCGTGCATTTTTCCTTTACTGTGTTTACTTGTTCTTATTGGTTCATAGTATATTGGTTGTTCAAGTTACCATTCTGCTGTAGTTATCTATCTATTATTTGTACATATACTGTTAAATTGCACATGTTTGTTATGTAGATGTCTTGTCATAACCTCGTCACTACTTCGTTGAGGTTAGGCTCGACACTTACCAGTACATGGGGTCGGTTGTACTGATACTGCACTCTGCACTTCCTGTGCAGATTTTGGTATTGGTCCTAGCTGATCGAGAGGCGTAGCAGCTCGGACTAGTTCATCGGAGACTCAAGGTAGATTTGTTGGCGTTCGCAGACCTTGAAGTCTCTGTCTATCTTTTCTATTGTTTTTACTATTTTTTTTGTTCAAACAGTTGTATTTCTTTCAAACTTTTACTTATAGTAAATCCTAGAAGCTCGTAAATTGTGATTCCATATCCGGGTAGTAGTATATATATATTGAGGCTATTATATATTTTCGCACTCATTTTAAACTCGTTATAGCTTATTTGCTGTTATTTACTGAAATGTATAAGGAGTGGATTAATGATTCTCTAACTTTGGCTTGCCTAGCAAGTGAAATGTTAGGCGCCATTACGGTCCCGACGATGGGAATTCTGGGTCGTGACAAAAATCCGCCTCCAAACCAATCGATTCTAACCAAAAATCGGCTCAATAACATCAACCAATGCTATGGAAATCAATTACAATACATAAAGTTAAGATCTTTACACTCTTCCCAAAAAGTCAACCCCGGGCCTGCTTGGTCAAAACCCGAGATTCAGACCAAAATTAGATTATCCATTCACCCCCGAGCCCGATTATGTAATTAGTTTTAAAATCTGACCTCAATTTGAGGTCTAAATCTCAATTTTACAAAAATCTCCAATTTTACCCAAATCCCTAATTTTCCACCATGAATGAGCATAAATCAAGGTTAGAAATCAATGGGTGTTGATGAAAATGGAAGAAGACGAGTTAAAGTAAACTAACCCATGAAATTGGGATGAAATGTCTCTTCAAAATCGACTCTAGACCGAGCTCTAATGAGAAGATGATGAAAAATGGGTGAAATCCCGATTTTTGGAAGTTTAAATGACTGGGGGTCAGGTGTTCATAACGTTCATGAGACACCTGACGCATTCGCGAAGAGCACTGCCCAGTTGGCCATCGCGATCGTGACAAACACTACACATTCGCATAGGCTTAGCCCTCCTCGCCTTCGCCTTCGCGAGCCTGGGATCGCGTTCGCGTAGAGTAAAAGTTCCATTCCCAATCCCCCCTCCTATCACTACGTGTTCGCGGAGGAAAGTCCGCATTCGCGAAGGGTAGACCCCCCCCCACTGCTCCGCGTTCGCGACTATCTCCTCGCATTCACAGTGAGCAATTCCTCCCCAGTCCCAAACTACTCTTCGCGATCGCGAAGAAGAACACATCAAGCATCAGCAGACTCCAAAAACTAGGAATTCTTTCTAAGTTCAAATGGTTTGTATCCTATCCTAAACTCACCTGAGCCCCTCGGGCTCCAAACCAAACATGCACACAAGTGTAATAACATCATATAAACTTGCTCGTATGATCAAAATATCAAAATAACTCCTAGAACCACGAATCAGACACCTAAACAATTGAAATTTTCAAAGAAACTCAAGAACATGAAATCTTACAACCAGACGTCTGAATCACGTCAAATCAACTCCATTTTGTACCAAATTTTACAGACAAGTCATAATTATCAAAATACACCTATACCAAGTTCCGGAATCGAAATCCGAACCTGATAGAAATAAAGTCAACCTACGGTCAAACTTAGGAATTTTTAGAACCTTTAAATTGCTAGTTTTTAACAAATTACGTTAAATTAAGTTAGGGACTTCCGAATTTGATTCAGGGCATGCGCCCAAGTCCCAAATCACAATAGAGATCCATCGGAACCGTTAAAATACTGATCCGGGTTCGTTTATATCAAATGTTGATCGTAGTCAACTCAAATGAGTTTTAAATCACGATTTCACATTTTTATCAATTTTCTCATAAAAACTCTCCGGAAAAAGGAGACGGACTGTGCATGCAAATCGAGGAAGGATAAACAGAGCTATTCGAGGTCTTGGAGCACATAAATGAAGTGTAAAACTATAAATGACCTATTGGGTCATCACATTCTCCACCTCTAAAATAAACGTTCGTTCTCGAACGGACATAGAAAGGTACCTGGACTGGTGAAAGGGTGTGGATATCTACTCCATATGTCTGACTCGGACTCCTACGTGGCTGCCTCGATAGGCTGACCTCTCCACTGTACTCGAACTGAAGGATAACTCTTAGACCTCAACTGTCAGACCTGCCGGGCCAGAATAGCCACCAGATCCTCCTCATAAGTCAAATCCTTGTCTAGTTGGACTGAGCTAAAATCTAACATATGGGACGGATCACCGCAATACTTCTGGAGCATGGACATATGGAACACTGGATGGAATGCTGATAAGCTAGGTGGGAATGCCAGCTTGTAGGCCACCTCACCCACTCTCTCAAGAATCTCAAAGGGCCCGATATACCTAGGGCTCAACTTGCCCTTCTTTCCGAACCTCATCACACCCTTCATGGGTGAAACCTGGAGCAATACCCTATCTCTATCCATCGACATAAATCTTCTACCTAGACTGAGCGGTGCGAAGTCGATCCTAAATAATCTTGACCTTATCCAAGGCATCCTGTACCAAATCGGTACCCAACAACCAAGCCTCCCTGGGCTCGAACCATCCAACCGGCGAACGACAATGGCTCCTATATAATTCCTCATAGGGAGCCATCTGAATGCTCGACTGGTAGCTATTATTGTAGGCAAACTTTGCAAGCGACAAGAACTGATCCCAAGAACCCCCGAAATTCATAACGCAAGCATGAATCATATCCTTCAATATCTGAATGGTGAGCTCGGACTGCCCCTCCGTCTGGGGGTAAAATGATGTACTCAACTCCACGATGGGCATACCGTGAAGACGGACGATCTCACAGATGTAGATCTCAGCTAACCGCTCTGAAGAATAGGTAACTGCCACTGGAATAAAATATGCCGACTTGGTCAACCTGTCCATAATGACCCATACCGCGTCGAACTTCCTTTGAGTCCGTGGGAGTCTAACTACAAAATTTATAGTGATACACTCCCACTTCCACTCAGGAATCTCTAGCCTCTGAAGCAAACCACCAGGCCTCTGATGCTCATACTTTACTTGCTGGCAATTTAGACACCGAGTTATATATGCGACTATATCCTTCTTCATCCTCCTCCACCAATAATGCTACCGCAAGTCTTGATACATCTTGGTGGCACCCGAATGAATAGAATACCGAGAACTGTGGGCCTCTTCAAGAATCAACTCACGAAACCCATCCACATTGGGCACACAAATACGACCATGCATCTGTAAAATCCCAAAATCTCCAATAGTAACATGCTTTGCACCATCGTGCCAAACCGTGTCCTGCAGGATAAAAAAATGGGGGTCATCATACTGACGCTCTATGATGCGCTCATACAAGGAAGACCGAGAGACTGTGCAAGCTAGAACACAACTGGGCTTCGAAACATCTAACCTCACGAACTTATTGGCCAAAGCCTGAACATCTAATGCAAATGGCCTCTCACTAACTGGAATATACGCAAGGCTACCCATACTCACAGTCTTTTACTCAAGGCATTGGCCACCACATTGACCTTCCCGGGATGATACAAAATGGTGATATTATAGTCTTTTAACAGTTCCAACCACCTCATCTGCCTCAAGTTGAGATCCTTCTGCTTGAACTGATACTGTAGACTCCGATGATCCATGAACACCTCACACCGGAGGTGGGCATAAAATTCGAAAAACTGAAGAACCAGACCGAACCGAACCGAATTAATTTGGTATTTTGGTATCGGTTCTTCGGTTATTCAATACAAAATTTTCGGTACTTCGGTACGGATCTCGGTATTCAAGTTTTGATTTTTTGGTATTTCGGTATACCGAAATACCAAAGTATTTCCTATAACTATAAGCCCAACCGGTCAACCCAAGTTACCCAACCCCATAATGCATACTCCAGTAACTATTAATAATAAAAATAAGCCCAAGCCCAACTCCAACTCAAGTCAGACGCTATGAGACATTTACTATTCACATATTACTGTGCTTGTACTTGTAATATGTTCTCAAGCCTATATATTTTGTGGTTTTCTGTTTTATCTTTAAGATTTATATTAATGTTCCTCATATCATTTGTTTATTTGCAGAGGGAGTCTGCAACGAGTTATGGGTAAGCAGAAGAGAAGGGAACTGTTGCACATATGCTAAGTGCAAGTGCTGGCGCCATTTCCTAAAGGATTTCGTGGTTAAGGAACAAATTACCAATGAAGAAGGACAATTTGAAAGCGTTCAATTTCCTATTTACTTGGAAATTCTTTAGTTAGCCCACTTGTGACTAAACTTGTGTTTTTTCTTCGCTTAGTTTTTACTAGATGAGTTTTGGTTCACGTACGCTTAGCACAACCAATATTGTAAACTAGAATTTTATTTATTTAATACTACAAAAGTTCGGACGTAGGATCTAGGGGTGGTCCAACAAACCAAAAAAAGCAAATCGAATTGAATTAATTTGGTATGATATCGAAGCGTACCGAACCAAATAAGAAATTACCGTACCGTACCGAACTATTTCGGTACGGTATTTGGTATGCACAATTGATATACCAAACCGAAGTTTTTAAATACTGTACCGAAGTACCGAATGCCCACCCCAACCTCACACGACATGCCGTAAAGATAGTGCCTCAAAATCTTCAGCGCATGAGCAATGGCCGCCAACTCTAGATCATGAACAAGGTAATTCTTCTCATGAATCTTCAACTACCACGATGCGTATGCAATCACTCTGTCATCCTGCATTAATACTGCACCGAGCCCAATACGAGATGCATCATAATACACCGTATAGGATCCTGAACCTGTGGAAAACACCAACACTGGCGCCATAGTCAAAGCAGTCTTGAGCTTCTGAAAGCTCAACTCACACTCATCCGACCATCTAAATTGGGTACCCTTCTGGGTCAATCTGGTCAATAGAGCTGCTATGGATGAAAATCCCTCCACGAACCGGCGATAATAACCCGCTAAACCTAGAAAACTCTGGAACTCTATAGCTGAAGTAGGTCTAGGACAGTTCTGGATTGCCTCAATCTTCTTAGGATCCACCTTTATGCCTTCTGCCGATACAACATGCCCCAAAAAGGCGACCGAGTCTAACCAAAACTCACTCTTTGAATACTTGGCATATAACTAACTATCTCTTAGAGTCTGAAGTACAATCCGAAGATACTTCTCATGCTTCTCTCGACTGCGGGAGTAGAGCAAGATATCATCAAGGAATACAATCACAAAAGAATCCAAATAGGGCTTGAACACCCGATTCATCAAATCCATAAATGTTGTTGGGGCATTTGTCAACCCAAATGACATCAGTAGGAACTCATAATGCCCATACCGAGTCCGAAAAGCAGTCTTAGGGACATCAGATGCCCTAATCTCCAACTGATGGTAGCCAGACCTCAAATCAATCTTCGAAAATACCTTGGCACCCTGAAGCTGATCAAATAAGTTATCAATCCTCGACAACGGATACATGTTCTTGATAGTGACCCTCTTCAACTGTCGATAATATATACATATCCTCATCAGCCCATCTTTCTTCTTCACGAACAACACGGGCGTACCCCAGGGCTAGACACTAGGTCTAATGAATCCCTTATCAAGCAAATCTTACAACTGCTCCTTCAATTCCTTCAACTCCGGCGGGGCCATACGGTATGGTGGAATATAAATGGGCTAAGCGCCCGGAGCCAAATCAATACAGAAGTTAATATCTCTGTCGGGTGGCATCCCCGACAGATCTACAGGAAACACCTCTAGAAACTCACGCACAACTGGTACTGAATCCATGGAAGGAAGCTCCGCACTCGAATTACAAACATAGGCCAAATAAGCTAGGCACCCCTTCTCGACCATACATCGAGCCTTCACATAGGAAATAACCCTGCTGGTAGAATGGCCAGGGGTCCCTCTCCATTTTAATCGAGGCAACCCCGGCATGGCTAAGATCACCGTCTTAGCATGACAACCCAATATAGCATGATAAGGTGACAGCCAGTCCATACCCAAGATAACATCGAAGTTTACCATATCGAGAAGTAGGAGATCTATGCTAGTCTCAAGACTTCTTATAGTAATCACACATGAGCGATAGGCGCTATCTACAATAATAGGATCTCCCACAGCAGTGGACACATACACAGGAGCACTCAAAGAATTACGAGGCACAACCAGATATGAAGCAAAGTAGGATGACACGTAAGAATAAGTAGAGCCCGGATCAAATAGAGTTGAAGCATTTCTATGGAAAACTGGAACAATACCTGTGATAACGGCGTCAGATGACTTGGCCTCAGGCTTAGCTGGGAAAGCATAACATCGAGGCTAGGCCCCACCACTCTGAACTACGTCTATGGGATGGCCTCTAGCTGATTGACCTCCACCTCTAATGGCCTAACCTCTACTTCTAACGGCCTGACCTCTATCTCTGGCTGCCTAACCCCTACCTCTAGCTGGCTGAGCAGGCGGTGGAGCAATTGATACCGGGACCATGGCATGCCGCCCAACAATCTCGCACAGAACCTCCTGATATGACTAGTACCTCCATACTCAAAACACTCATCCTGCTGTTGTGGTTGTTGATGCTGAAGCTGACCCGAACAGGCCAGATAACCACAGTGATAGCTCTGAATCGGACGCACACCGATAGGAGCTGATGGTGCACTGTAGGTTGGCTGCCCAGAATGAGGCACATAAGAACCACGACTCCCTGAAGCACTGTGAGATGCTTGAATTGCTGACTGAAATGGCCTGGGAGGATGGCCTCTACCAAAAGTACCCCTGCCTCCAGATGAGGCACCACTGAAACTACTGGCATGACGAGGCCTCTTATCAGCCGCCGGTCCCCTCTCTCGAGTACGAACCATCTCGATCTATCTAGTAATATCTACGGCCCTCTGAAAAGTAATATCATCTTCAGTCTCCTTGGCCATCTGTATCCTGATAGTGAAAGTGAGCCCATCAATGAATCTCCTCGCTCTATCCCTCTCAGTAGGAAGCAAGATAATGGCATGACGAGCTAGATCCACAAATTGAGTCTCATACTGGGTAACAGTCATACTACCCTGCTGAAGTGACACGACCCAATTTTTCCTCCGTTGGGTGTCATGATGGAATCTAGTCTTAGGGACTAGGTAAGCCTAACATTAACCGAATAACAACAATAATTAAGTAACATCCAACAATTTATGAAATAGAAACATCTATAAAATTTACAATTCCCAAAACCGGTAGTACAAGTCATAAGCTCTATAGAGTTTGCTACAATTTTCTAAATACAACTGTTTGAAATAAAGTAACCAGTGTGAATACAAATCAGAAGGTGGCTCTGAAGCCTGCGAACGCAACAATAAGTTTACCCTGAGTCTCCACAGCAACAATCCGCACAGCTAGCTAATGATCAACTGACTTCGAAATACCTAGATCTACACACAAATATACAGATGTGCAGTATGAGTACACCACGGAGGTACCCAATAAGTATCAAGACTAATCTCAATGGAGTAGTGATGAGGTACAGTGAAGACACTTACTGGACTAAATTACCTGAACACGTATAAGTATAGGCACAACATAGTATTATATCTACATAAAGACTACGCGAAATGGCAAATAATACGGAAATTTTAGTAAGAAAGGAAAACAACAACTATCAGCAGAATACCATAATAATGACACAGTAGATGTACGAAAACACGGTCTAAATCCAGTGATCACAAATAAATGAAAGGCAAATAACAACTCAACAAAACGACCGCTTTCACACCGGATTTTAGCCAATAACCTCCACGAGGTACCAAACCTCAGAATATTCACAACTCACGGGTCCCAATTCCTGAACCCTAACACTTAGCATCATGTGCTCTCATTACAATTTATAACCACACTGACAACTCACGTGCCAAATAGAGCCATTCTCACATAAAAGGCAAGTAAACAAGGGTGTGCATCTATACTCAACAATATCAAGAAAACCTCTTAACCGTTAAGAGTGCTTAACTACTTGTGTACTGGTGCAAGTGTCCTAACATAGTTCATGCCAGCTAGTAAGTATAGGAAAAGAAATGGACAACACGTAGAATGTTTTCCCACAACTTTCCACAAGATAAAGCTCACACAGGTAAGTGTACCATTACACAAATATCAACAACAAGAATGCCCTTAGGCCATCACAAGTTATCACAAATCAATCCCTGACACAACCCACCTTGTTTTGCCACGTGTACAATAGTAAAGTGAATGCCCTCCTTGTCTCGCCACACGTGCATAATAATGTTCCCACCCTATCTCGCCACATGCGCAACCCATATATATATAGCCTGCCTTATCACACCGCATGTGCAAATATCAATATCAACAATAGCACGGTAGAAACCTCATGCAACCCAATAACACTCGCACGACAGAAACCTCGTGCATCACAACAACAAGTACAACAACAACAATGACAATAATACAAGGGTACGACAAATAAGTCAACTCAGAGATTCTAGAACTTAAAGAAACGGAGGAACTAATTCACAAGGAGTAGACACAATCGGGAATGCTAGTCATAATAAGAACAGCTCAACAAGAAAGGAAATACTATGTAACAACGATCCACAATATACAGTTCGACAACGAGGGAGCTAACATAAGGCGAATAATTCCAAATAAGGACAAGTCAACTAAAATATAGGATATCTAACTTCTTTTAAGGTTGGGCAATTAGGAAAGAGATACAACAAATTCAGCTAAGAAGAAGCAGCGAAAAGATAACCATAACCTCAATTAAGGCTAAACATTACAAAAGAGATAGTAATAATTTCAACTAAAGATAAGTAGTTAGGGAAAGGATAATATGGCAATAGAAAGGTAACAATTTTAGTTAAGGCACATATGAATCAAATAAGCAATAAGAGTGAATCATGAAGAAATTAATTTTAATTAAGCAGGTAGAGGTGAAACTAGTAATTAAGAACCGTAATCATAACAAGAACAACTGCATATTCAGTGAATACAAGGGCCTAAGAACCCTAAAAGGATAATTTTCCACAAATAANAAAGAGATAATTATAACTTCAAATAAAGCTAAGCAGTTAGAGGAAAGATAACATGGCAATAGAAGAGATAACAATTTCAGTTAAAGTACATATGAATCAAATGAACAACAACAGTGGATCATGAAGCAATAAAATTCAATTAGAGCAAGTAGAAGTGAAACAGGAAATTAAGAAACATAATCGTAACGAGAACAACTGCATATTATATGAATATAAGGACCTAAGAATCCCTAAAAGGTTAATTTTTCACAAATAAGTCCGGGCACATACTCGTCACCTCGCGTACACGGACTACAATTAGCATAGAAGACTCAAATCCTAAGGGATAGTTCCCCCACACGAAGTTAGGCAAAATACTTACCTCAAAGAAGACAGACCGATACTCAAAATAAACTTCTTGGGTGAAATGGCCTCCGGATGGCTCAAATCTAACCAAAATAACTTCAAAGCACAAATAAAACTCATAAGAAACTATTCCGGATCATAAAGCCTCAATCTTTATCAAAATCTAAAAATCGACCCAAAAGTCGACCCCCGGGCCCGTACCTCAGAACCCGACAAATCTCACAAAATCCGAACACCCATTCCGATAAGAGTTCAACCATACTAAAATTATCAAATTCCGATACCAATTCATCCCTCAAATTATGATTTTTCATTTTGAAATGTTTCTTCAAAAACCTCCATTTTCCTCAACTCAAAACACAAATTAAATGATAAAAATAAAGATAAAATCATGGAATATAATAAATTCTAGGTGAAGAACATTTACCCAATCGATTTGCTTGAAAAACCCACGAAGAATCTCCCAAAATCGAGGTCTAAAACGCAAAATATGGAGCAAATGGCAAAACCCTCGAATATAAACTCTCCGCCCAGGACTTCCGCATCTGCGCTATCGCATTTGTGGGCAGACGTTCGCATATGCGAACCTGACTTACCAGGCCTAGGTCCGCATCTACGGACAATATAGCCGCACATGCGGCGCCGCAGAAGCGATAATAGGAGCGCAGAAGCGAACTCCTTCGCAGATGCGATCACTCAACTGCAGAAGCGACCTTCGCACCTGCGTGCCAGCATCTGCATAAGCGAGCTAGCTCCCAGGCCTCTATGATCGCAGAAGCGATCAGGATAACGCAGAAGCGGAGCCGCACCAACGCTCCAAGATGTTGCAGGTGCGAGACACCATAACCAGACCTAACTAAAACTATGAAAACCATCTGAAACTCGTCCGAAACACACCCGGGGCCCCCGGGACCCCGTCCAAGCATACCAACAAGTTTCATACCCTAACACGGACCCGTTCGAGGTCTCAAATCACATCAAACAACGTCAAAACTACGAATCATACCATAATCGAACTTATGAATTTTCAAATCTTCCAACTTCTAAAACTCGTGCCGAAACCTATCAAATCAACCCGGAATGACATCAATTTTTTGCAGGCAAGTCCCAAATGACATAACGGAGTTGTTACAACTCTTGGAATCGCATTTCGACCCCAATATCATCAAAGTCAACCATTGGTCAAACCTCTCCACCTTCCAAACGTCAACTTTTCCAACTTTCGCCAAAATGCTTCAAATCACCCTACGAACCTCCAAATCCAAATCCAGACGCACGTCTAAGTCCAAAATCACCATACGAAGCTGTTGAAATCATCCATAACCTATTCCGGAGCCGTTTACACAAACGTCAAATTCTAGTCAACTCTTACCGCTTAAGCTTCCAAAACTAGAATCTTTCTTCCGATTTGACTCCGAATCATCCGGTAACTGAAATCGACCACGCACGCAAGTCAATACATATAATACGAAGCTGCTCAAGACCGTATACCACCGAACGGTACTTAAATTCTCAAAATGACTGGCCGGGTCGTTACATAAAGATGCTCAAACTACCTGCGGTAATCCTCTCTTAGGGTGACAGGGATGAACTTCTCTAGAAATAGTTGTGAGAACTGATCCTAAGTAAGTGTAGGCGACTCGAATGGTCTAGTTAACATATAATCCCTCCACCATCTCTTGGCGGAACTAGTAAAAACACTGCAAAATCGACCCCATTGCTCTTAACTATACCCATGTTCCGCAGCACCTCATGGCAGCGGTCTAGATAATCTTGTGGGTCCTCAGAAGGTGCACCACTGAAATGAACAAGAAAGAGCTTGGTAAGTTTGTCCAACCTCAACAAATCCTCAGAAGACATAGCGGGCCTATTACCGGCCTGTGCTGTAACAACCAGCTAAACCACTCCAACTGGCGGGGCTGCTGGAGTCTGATACTGGGGAGCCGCCAGCTCAAGGGTTCCTATTCCCTCAAAAGGTTAGACCCAACACTTACCTTGCTCCGCAAGCAAATCAAAGCTCAATCGGGACCTTTCCTCTAAAATATGCCTCCAAACCAATCGAATCTAACCAAAATCGGCTCGATAACATCAAACAATATTAGAGAAATCAATTATAATACATAAAGTTAAGATCTTTACACTCTTTCCAAAATATCAACAAAAGTCAATCCGGCGACCGCTTGGTCAAAACCCGAGATTCGGACCAAAATCCAATTACCCATTCACCCTCGAGCCCGATTGTGTAATTAGTTTCAAAATCCGACCTTAATTTGAGGTCTAAATATCAATTTTACAACCCCCCCCCAATCCTACCCAAATCCCTAATTTTCTACCATGAATGAGCATAAAGCAAGGTTAGAAATCAATGGGTGTTGAAGGAAATGGAAGAAAACTAGTAAAAGTGTATTAACATATGAAATGGAGATGAAATTTCTCTTCAAAATCGCTTCTAGGCCGAGCTCTAACGAGAAGATGGTGAAAAAATGGGTGAAATCCCGAGATTTGGAAGTTTAAATGCCTGGGTGTCAGGTTTTCATCACATTCGTGAGACACCTGACGTGTTTGTAAAGAGCACTGCCTAGTTGGCCATCGTGATCGCGACATATGCCTACACGTTCGCGGAGGAAAGGCCGCATTCGCGAAGGGCAGACCCCCATTGCT
The DNA here is from genome assembly GCA_000715115.1 of Nicotiana otophora. Taxonomy (NCBI): domain Eukaryota; kingdom Viridiplantae; phylum Streptophyta; class Magnoliopsida; order Solanales; family Solanaceae; genus Nicotiana; species Nicotiana otophora. The sequence goes on along the minus strand of AWOL01S0041701.1, from coordinate 28,918 downwards.
CCGCGTTCGCGAACATCTCCTCGCGTTCGCGATGAGAAATTCCTCCCCAGTCCTAAACTACTCTTTGCGATCGCAGGTGTATCTTCGCAATCGCGAAGAAGAACACACCAGGCATCAACAGACTCAAAAAACTAGCAATTCTTTCTATGTTCAAATGGTCCATAGCCTATCCAAAACTCATTCGAGCCCCTCGGGCTCCAAACCAAACATGCACACAAGTGTAATAACATCATACGAACTTGCTCACGCGATCAAAACCTCAAAATAACACCTAGAACCACGAATCGGACACCATATCATGTCAAATCAACTCCGTTTTACACCATATTTTGGGACAAGTCATAATTACCGAAATCTGAATCCGATAGCAACAAAGTCAACCTACGGTCAAACTTAGGAATTTTTTAAACCTTTAAATTGCTAGTTTTTAACAAATTACGTTAAATCAGGTTAGGAACTTCCAAATTCGATTCCGGGCATACGCTCGAGTCCCAAATCACGATACGGACCTACCGGGACCGTCAAAACATTGATCTGGGTTCGTTTATGCCAAACATTGACCGTAGTTAACTCAAATGAGTTTTAAAGCACGATTTTATATTTTCATCAATGTTCTCATAAAAGCTTTCTCGGAAAAAGGACACGGACTGCGCATGCAAATCAAGAAAAGCTAAACTGAGCTATTCGAGGTCTCAGAGCACAGAAATAAAGGGTAAAAATATAAATGACCTATCGGGTCATTACAAATATATTGTATAATGTTGGATTAAACATTGTATACCAAAATGGTATATAATATATCATTTTGGTATAAATATACAATTTATTTTCTTCGCTAGTTCAACTTCATTTCGACCCCAAATTTCCAAATATTATTCTAAACTCTCCACCAAAAGAATTAAAAATTTTGGCACAACCTCCAATCAATATATTGAACACACTGTATTCATAATCAGATCAAAACAACAACAAACTTAATTTAAGAGTTTTAAGCTTTAAAGTCTTTCGATAACGTGTATGATTTTTCTTACAACAAATCTCCAAAAACTAGCCATAACCCTACATAATTGGTGTGGTGGTTGTGTATTCCAATTTGTATATAAAGAAATCTTTTACATTACTATGCTGCATTTCATTGAGCATTGTTTCAAAAATACAGAGCAACTCCACATAGAACAAACCTTCTCTATTTTTAGACGACTTTTACTACTGTATTCATGAATATAGTAGCACGAATACAACGAATACACTACCATAACAACTGAATAGTAGCTATAGAAGTAATTATGTATATGGTAGCTATAGGAAGTTAATAGCCACCAAACAATAGTTGTTTCTGAAAATTCCTCTAAAAGTATTAAGGGACCAAGTATTAATTTTAGGAGATCATAGATAAATGTCCCAAATAAGTCATAGCTTATCAGCCTATAGCCATTAATCATAGACTTACCAAACTAGCCAAGCACATATAAAAATTAAAAATCCAAATAAATAAGGTTCTTTCTCTTCGACAATCACATGCAAAGATCACCTTTCATATTTTTAAGTGTGATCAGCAACATTAGATGCAAGACGGAAAGAAAATTCATAGATGAGGTAGCAAACAAGGCGATGAAATACAAAAAAAATATATAAACAATTCCAAAAATCTACGCAAAAAGGGAGCCTTATTCAATAGGTATGGTTGAAATTCATTAAAAATATATAAATAAGTCAATATACAAAATTTGAGGAAGATTGGAGGTGATTTGTTATCAACATTTATAGTTAAAATCGAGTTCAAAACAATACTTCAGCGATACATGTATCAAACATGTATCGCACACAAAGGTATACATGGATATATATGTAAAGACCCGACCAGCCGTTCTACATTTTTAGAACTCCATTCCCCTAAATAAGATTCCTCGTATATGCTTTTAGTCTTTTATGACTTGCGGTGATGGTTAGTTCGAGATTTGGAAGGGTTCGGGTTGAAATCGGAACACTTGGTTCCTTAAGTTGGACTTAAAAGGTTAAGCTTAACTTCGGTCAACGTTCTGAGTAAATGACCACATAATCAGGATTTGACAGTTACTACAGATTCGTATGATGATTTTGGACTTGGGCGTATGTTTGGATCAGGTTTTGGATGAACCGGGAGCATTTCAGCGCCTAATAGTGAAAGTTGGTCCTTTGAGGTGTTTGATGTTCTTTAAATTTGGTTTGAAGTAGGTTTTGGTGATATCGAGGTCTGAATGGAATTCTGAGACTGGGGTTAGTTCCGTAATGTCATTTAAGACTTGCACGCAAAATTTGGTGTCAATCCGAGTAATGTAAGTACGTTTCGGCGCTTTGGGAGTAAATTGAAGAACTTAAAGTTCATATTTTTGATCCAACTGGTTTGGGGTGTGATTCTTAGTTTTAATGTATTTTTGGGCATTTTGAGAGTTCGAGCGGGTCCGTTTTATGATTTCAAACTTGTCGGTATATTCGGGCAGGGCCTCGGGGGCCCCAGGTATCGATCGGACGAGGCTCGAACCAAGTTAAAACTTGGGAGCAACAGCTGAAGTTCCCAGCTGCTAATGTAATCACACTTGCGCTTGGCAAGACGCAGGTGCGAGCTCATAGGTGCGAGCCAGAAGCCGCAGAAGCGAGCAAGCCAAGGCTGCCCAGGATCCGCAGGAGCGAGGAGTTTGGCGCACCTGCGAACGCGCAAGTGCGATGATTGTGACCGCAGAAGCGGCTGTGCCTACATGCGCGAAAAAGTCAGCCACAGGAGCGGTTGCGCAGGAGCGGCCCTGGCTCCGCAGGTGCGATGGGCAAGTGGCCAGGGCGGTTCCGCAGTAGCGGACTTTTGACAGCAGAAGCGGCCCTGCAGAAGCGGCCCTGCAGAAGCGGCCCTTTTGGCTCATTTATTCCATTGTTGGACGATTTTGGAGCTCTTAGAGAGGAAATTTTCATCTAACACGTTGAGGTAAGTAATTCCTACCAAATATGAGTCAAATACATAATTTATGGGTAGATTATAACATGTAAATTAGTGGAAATCATAGGTTTAGGAGAAAAACCAAGGTTTTTGATAACAATGAGATTTAAGCATGAAATGCGTTATAGAATGTAGTAAAAATCATATATTTGAGTTCATGAGGTTATGGGTAACAACTTTCTTCGAAAAGTTTCGTAATCCGAGCACGTGAGCCCAGGGGTGAATTTTAATAATCTTATATTTAGGGTTGGGTAACCTCTTTAATAGTTTGAATACGAACTTTTGAGCATGTATTGATTAGTTGATATACTATTTGATTAGTTCTGGGTTGATTCGACACTGAATTGAGGGTGTGAGCACATTCTTGGATCGGAAAGTAGGCCTTGAAATGAGATAAGTCGCTTTTCTAACCTTGTAAGAGGGAATTAACCCCATAAGTGAATTAATTAACGTGTGTTTTCTATTTGTGGGGGCTACGCAAGCACGAGGTGATGAGAGTCCGTACATAGCTACTAATTATGCTATTGTCCGGGTAGTCTAAGACCCATATCATGCTATACTTGAGATGTTTTGCACCCTTACTTGTTAATTTAGTTGCTTAAGTCATATTGGAAATTTATAAAAGAATCTTTAAAAGGTTAAACTTCACTTACTTGAAGTTGTAAATGGAACACTTGACTGTTATTGAGAATTTGTGTTTCTTTAGAGTATTTTTCCTATTTGTGGAGCGGGCCGAACGCCTCGGTAGCAGTTAGACGCATCTATAGTTCGTGCCGTTCGACCCTCGGCAGTGCACAATTTAAATATTATGTTGGATCGGGCCGTACAACCTCGGCATGATTTGCGTGTGATAAATCTTTGGATCCATTTATAGTTGATATTGTTTCATTGGTTTGAGATGTAATTTGCTAAATGATGGAAAATAAATAAATTCGGGACTTAATATTTGTGAAAGGATTAATTACTGCTTCCTATTGTGGAGTTTCAGTTTTTTGTTTCATGTAATCCATGCTTAATTATAATTTTGACATATTATTGTTAGCCTATAGTAAGTGTCGCAGTCGACCCCTCGTCACTACTTCTTCGAGGTTAGATTAGATACTTACTAGGTACATGTTGTTTATGTACTCATGCTACACTTCTGCACTTAAATGTGAAGGATCTAAGGCATGTGCATTTGGGTATCAGTCTGGTGCGTAAGCTTGATCCCGGTTATGAGACAACACAGTGAGCTGCACTTCCGAGCCGTTCTACAGCAGCCAGAGTCTTTTGTTTTTGTCATTGTTCTGTCTTCTCATTTCAGACAGTAGTATAGAAATCTTTTGTATATTCTACTAGTGGCCCATACACTTGTGATACCAGGTCTTGGCACACACTATTAGATTGGTGGTTTTGGCTTTATTTCTACGGTTATGATTGCATTTAGGTGCTTCATTTTAATTATTCTAAATCTTTTATTTATTAAATCTTATAAATTAAGAAAAACTATTTACTTGAAAAACTATTTAAAATGGAAAATCACTAGATTGTCCACTGTCGGCTTGCCTAGCAACGGTGCTGGGCGCCATCACGACCTAAAATAGAATTGGGTCGTGACAATATGGTATCAAAGCACTAGGTTCACGTAGGTTTCACAAGTATAGGCGGGCCTAATAGAGTCTTGTGGATCGGTGTGTAGACGTCTGTATTTATCTTCAAGAGACTATAGGGTGTTAGGAAACTACTCTTTATTCATCTCATATCGTGCAGTTGATGGTGTGCTAAGTTTCTTTCTCTTATTCTCTCACAGATGGTGAGAACGCGCACGACAGACGTTCCTGACCCGAGAGGGGCTGCTCCGTCTATTGGTAGAGACCGAGGCAGAGGCCGGGGGAGGGCAACTGCCCGAGGTAGGGGACGAGGACGTCCTAGAGTTGCCCTAGTGGTACCACCAGCATATCCAGTAGAGGATCCCATTTTTGAGGAGCAGGATGAGGTGCCCGCAGCGGAGCCAGCCCCGGTCGATTTCATGTCAGCACCAGGCTTTCAGGATGTCATGGGTCGTATGCAACGGTTCATGGATACTATGACCCAGGCTTGTCTATTTCCAGCAGACCCAGCCAAATCTCGGGCGAGAAGGGGAGCACAGACCCCTACTGCTCAGGCTCCAGGGCATGCAGCTGTCGTATATCAGACCCCGGGTGCACTACCCGTAGGCGGCACCCAGCCAGTTGCAGCAGCGGCACCTGAGCCTAGACCGGTTGTGGCCGGCGAGCCGCAAAAGCTATTGGACAGATGGACTAGGCTATACCCTCCTATCTTCGGAGGTGAGCGACATGAGGATCCCAGGACTTCATTGATCGGTGTAGGGAGAGACTGCACAACATGAGGATATTGGAGTCCCATGGGGTGGATTTGACTACTTTCCAGTTGAAGGGCAGGGCCCGTAGGTAGTGGCAGTCTTACCTTCTTGGCAGACCAGTAGGTTCTCCTCCCATGACTTGGGACCAGTTTACACGTCTATTCTTGGACAGGTATATCCCACCCTCTCAGAGGGAAGAGTTGCGGTTCCAGTTTGAGAAGCTCCACCAGGGCTAGATGTTAGTGACCGATTATGAGGCGAGATTCTCTGAGTTGTCTCACCATGCATTTATGATATATCCTACTGAGGCGGAGCGAGTGCAGAGGTTTGTTGTAGGGTTGTACTCAGGTATTCAGGCTACTATGGTTTGGGAGGTTGAGATGGGGACTTCCTATCAGCTAGTTGTGGAGATTGCTTGGAGGATTGAGGGCTACCGTTAGAGGGGTAGAGAGCAGATGCAGCGGGACAAGAGGGTCCGTTATTTCGGAGAGTTTAGAGGTGCCCTGGCTGGGGGCAGAGGTCAGTTCATGAGGGGTCAACTCAGCAGGACCACATATCCAGCACCACTGGCTCCTCGGGGTGCTCCAGTGCGACCCTATTTCAGTTCCATGCCGTAGAGTTCTTGCCGCCCGCCAGGCATTCAGGGTTCTTCCAGTGGGTATTCAGGCCATCAGGGTCAGACTTCAGGACAACAGATCACCGCACCGAGAGGTTGTTTCGAGTGCGGGGATCCCAGTCATGTGCGGAAGTTCTGTCCCACGCTTCGGGGCAAGGCAGTACAGTAGGGTCATCCACCCATTATTACAGCACCAACCGTCTGGCCGCCCAAATGCGGAGGGCATGCGGGTAGGGGTCGTTCTAGAGGTGGAGGCCAGGCAGGAGGAGGTCAGGCAGCTACTGTTTAGATTGGCGGAGGCCAGCCAGACCAGATGCAGTGGCTTTAGATGCCGCGATCACAAGTACTATTTCTGTCTGCGGTAGGGATGCTTCGGTATTATTTGATCCAGGGTCTACCTATTCATATGTGTCGTCTCTGTTTGCTCATTTCATGGGTATTCATCGTGAGTCCATGTGTACTCCTATTTATATGTCCACTCCTGTGAGCGATTCTGTTGTTGTGGATCGGATCTATCGGTCCTGTGTGGTCACATTCTATGGTTATGAGACTAGAGCGAATCTCCTGTTGCTCGATATGATCGACTTTAAGGTTATCCTGGGCATGGACTGTTTATCTCCGTACTATGCCATCCTTGATTGCCATGCCAAGATTGTCATTTTGGTGATGCCAGAGTTGCTTAGTCTAGAATGGAAAGGTTCATCCATCAGAACACCTAGTCGGATCATCTCTTTTATGAAGGCTCGACACATGGTTGAGAAGGGTTATTTGGCTTATCTATCCTATGTTTGGGATACTACCGTAGAGCCTCCGGCAATTGATATAGTACCAGTAGTCCGGGAGTTCTCCGATGTGTTTCCTTCTGATTTTCCAAGCATGCTACCAGATCGTGATATCGATTTCTGCATTGATTTGGCTCCAGGTACCCAGCCTATATCTATCCCACCGTACCGTATGGCTTCGAAAAAGTTAAAGGAGTTGAAGGAGCAGCTTGAGGAGTTGCTATCAAAGGGGTTTATCAGGCCAAGTGTATCACCTTGGGGTGCCCCAATGCTATTTGTGAAGAAACAAGATGGGACTATGCAGATGTGCATTGATTACCGCCAGTTGAACAAAGTTACCATCAAGAAAAAGTACCCGCTGCCGCGTATTGATGATTTGTTTTACCAGTTGCAAGGTGTTAGGTTGTTCTCTATGATCGACTTGAGGTAGGTTTACCATCAGTTGAAGATTCGACACTCGAATTTTCCGAAGACTGCTTTCTGTACTAGATATGACCATTATGAGTTTCTGGTGATGTCTTTCGGCTAGCTTAACGCCCCAGCGGCATTTATGGACTTGATGAACAAGGTGTTCAGGCCTTATATTGATTCGTTTGTCATTGTCTTCATTGATGACATTTTGATTTACTCACGTAACATGGAGGAGCACGAGCAGCACTTGAGAGTGGTGCTTTAGACCTTGCGGGAACAGAGGCTATATACTAAATTCTCCAAGTATGATTTTTGGTTAGATTCTATGGCATTCTTGGGGCATGTTGTATTAGGCGGGGGTATTAAGGTGGATCCCAAGAAGATTGAGGCAGTTTAGAGTTGGCCTCGTATTATTTCGGCGACTGAGATCAGGAGCTTCTTGGGGTTAGCAGGTTATTATCGCCGGTTCGTGGAGGGTTTCTCATATATTGCAGCACCTTTGACTAGATTGACCTAGAAGGGTGCTCAATTTCGTTGGTCCGATGATTGTGAGATGAGCTTCCAGAAGCTCAAGACAGCTTTAACTACAGCACTAGTCCTACTGTTGCCTTCCGGTTCGGGGATGTATACTGTATATTGCGACTCTTCACGCGTTGGATTAGATTGTGTATTGATAAAGGAGGGGCGAGTTATTGCATATGCTTCACGTCAGCTGAAGCCCTATGAGAAGAATTATCTTGTGCACGATTTGGAGTTGGTCGCGATTGTTCATGCTCTTAAGCTCCGGAGGCATTATCTTCATGGGGTGTCCTGTGAGGTTTACACTGATCATCATAGCTTGCAGCCTTTGTTCAAGCAAAGGGATCTCAATTTGAGGCAACGTATGTGGCTTGCGTTACTGAAGGACTATGACATCACCATTGTTTATCATCCGGTCAAGGCGAATGTGGTCGCGGATGGCTTGAGCAGGAAGGCAGAGAGTATGGGTAGCTTGGCATTCATTTCAGCGGAGGAGAGACCACTAGCCTTGGATATTCAGTCTTTGGATAACAGGCTTGTGAGGTTGGATATTTCAGAGCCCAGTCGAGTTCTTGAATGCGTCGTTGCCCAGTCTTCACTATTGGAGCAGATCAAGGCTCGACAATTTGATGATCCGCACTTGATGGCTCTCAGAGAGACGGTACTGCAGGGTAGTGCCAAGGAGATTTCTATGGGCGAGGATGGTGTTCTGCGACTCCAGGGTCGTCTATGTGTTCCAAATGTTGATGGCTTGAGGGAGAGGATTCTAGAGGAGGCGCACAGTTCTCGATATTCCATTCATCTAGGTGCTACGAAGATGTACCCCGCGACCTGAGGCAGCATTATTGGTGGCGGCGGATGAAGAAAGACATAGTTGAGTATGTAGCTAGATGCCTAAATTGCCAGCAGGTTAAGTATGAGAACCAGAGGCCTACTCCAGCAGATGACAATACCTGAGTAGAAGTGGGAGAGTATTACTATGGACTTTGTAGTTGGGTTGTCGTGGACCTTGCGAAAGTTTGATATAGTTTGGGTCATTGTAGAACGATTGACCAAGTCGGCACATTTCATTCCTGTGATGACTACGTATACTTCAGAGAGATCGACCCATATTTATATCCATGAGATAGTTTGGTTACATGGTGTGCCAGTTTCTATCATATTAGACAGAGGTCCTCAGTTTACTTCGCATTTCTGGAGAGCAGTACAGAGTGAGTTGGGGACCCATGTAAAGCTCAGCACCGCATTTCATCCACAGACCGACGGGCAGTCGGAGCAGATAGTTCTGATCTTGGAGGACATGCTTAGAGCATGTTTGATTGACTTTGGGGGATAGTGGGATTGATTCTTGCCTTTGGCCGAGTTTGCTTACAACAACAGTTACCAGTCCAGCATCGAGATGGCTCCATTTGAGGCTTTATATGGTCGGCGATGTCGTTCCCCCATCAGGTGGTTTGAGCCCGGCGAGGCTAAGTTATATGGTACTGATTTGGTGAAGGATGCCTTGGAAAAGGTAAAGTTGATTCAGGAATGACTTCGCACAGCATAGTCCAGACAAAAGAGTTACGCGGACCAGAAGGCGACTTATCATTTATGGTAGGCAAGAAGATTCTCTTGAAAGTCTCGCCGATGAAGGGGATCATGAGATTTGGGAAGAAGGGCAAGTTGAGCCCAAGGTTTATAGGCTCATTTAAGGTGTTGAGACGAGTTGTGGAGGTTGCTTATGAGCTTGTTTTGCCTCCTAGTCTATTGGGAGTTCATCCGGTCTTCCACGTGTCTATGCTCCGGAGGTATCATGACGACTTGTCATATGTGTTAGACTTCAGCACGATTCTGTTAGATAAGAGTCTGGGTTATGAGGAGGAGCCAGCTGCCATTATTGATAGGCAAGTTTGCCAGTTGAGGTCTAAGAGGTTTTCCACGATAAAGGTTTAGTGGAGGGGGAAACCAGTCGAGGAGGCGACTTGGGAGTCCGAGGAGGACATGCAGAGCAGATATCCACATTTATTCAGCACTCCAGGTATGATTCTAGACTTGTTCGAGGACGAACGTTTATTTAAGAGGTGGAGAATATAACGACTCGACCGGTCATTATGCTTTTTTAGAACCCTCGTTCCCCTAAATAAGACTCCTCGTATATGCTTTTACTATATTATGACTTGCGGGGATGGTTAGTTTGAGATTTGGAAGGGTTCGAGTTGAAATCGGAACACTTGGTTCCTTATGTTGTCCTTAAAAGACTAAGCTTGACTTCGGTCAACGTTCTAAGTAAACAGCCTAGAAATTGGGATTTGACAGTTCCAATAGGTTTGTGTGATGATTTTGAACTTGGGCGTATGTTCGGATCGGGTTTTGAATGACCCGGGAGCATTTCGGCGCCTAATAGTGGAAGTTAGTTCTTTGAAGGTTTTTGAAGTTCTTTAAATTTGGTTTGAAGTAGGTTTTGGTGATATCGAGGTACGAATGGAATTTCAAGACCGAGATTAGTTCCGTAATGTCATTTAAGACTTGCACACAAAATTTGGTGTCAATTCGAGTAGTGTAAGTACGTTTCGGCGCTTTGGGAGTAAATTGAAGAACTTAAAGTTCATATTTTTGATCCAATTGGTTAGGGGTGCGATTCTTAGTTTTAATGTCATTTTGGGCATTTCGAGAGTTCGAGCGGTCCGTTTTATGATTTTAAATTTGTTGGTATGTTCGGGCGGGGCCTCGGGAGCCACAGGAATCGATTGGACGAGGCTCGGACCAAGTTGAAACTTGGGAGTAACAGCTGAAGTTCCCCAGTTGCTAGTGTAATCGCACCTGCGCTTGGCCCGCCGCAGAAGCGAGCAACCCAAGGCTGCCTAGGATCCGCATGAGTGAGCAGTTTGGCACACCTGCGAACGCACAGGTGCGATGGCTGTGACTGCAGAAGCGGTTGTGTCCACAGGCGCAAAAGAGTCTGCCGCAGGAGCGGCCCTGGCTCCACCGGTGCGATGGGAAAGTGGCTAGGACGATTCCGCAAAAGCGGACTTTTGACCATAGAAGCGGCCCCGCAGAAGTAGAAGTCCCTCCGCAAGTGCGGAAACCGCTTAAGGCAGAATCCTTCATTTAATGCGGGACTTAGTCATTTTGGCTCATTTATTCTATGGTTGGGCGATTCTTGGAGCTCTTGGAGAGGGGATTTTCATCTAACACCTTGAGGTAAGTAATTCCTACCAAATATGAATTAAATACATAATATATGGGTAGATTATAACATGTAAATTAGTAAAAATCATGGGTTTAGGAGACAAACCTAGGTTTTTGATAAAAATGAGATTTAATCATGAAATTCGTTATGGAATCTAGTAAAAATCATATATTTGATTTCATGAGGTTATGGATAACAACTTTCTTCGAATATTTCTGGAATTCGGGCACGTGGGCCCGCGGGTGAATTTTAAGAATCTTACATTTAGGGTTGGGTAACCTCTTTAATAGTTGGAATACAAACTTTTGAGCATGTATTGATTAGTTTATATACTATTTGATTAGTTTTGGGTTGTTTCGGCACCGAATTGAGGGTGTGAGCATATTCTTGGACCGAAAAGTAGGTCTTGAAATGAGGTAAGTCTCATTTCTAACCTTGTAAGAGAGAATTAACCCCATAGGTAAATTAATTAACGTGTGTTTTCTATTTGTGGGGGCTACGTACGCACGAGGTGACGAGAGTCCGTACATAGCTACTAATTATGCTATAGTCTGGGTAGTCTAGGACCCATATCATGCTATACTTGAGATGTTTGAACCCTTGTTAATTTATTTGCTTAAGTCGTATTGAAAATTTATAAAAGAATCTTTAAAAGGTTAAACTTCACTTACTTGAAGTTGTGAATGGAACACTTGACTGTTATTGAGAATTTGTGTTTCTTTAGAGTATTTTGCCGAACGCCTCGGTAGCAGATAGATGCATCTATGGTTCGTGTTGTTCGACCCTCGGCAGTGCACTGTTTAATTATTATGTTGGATCGGGCCGTACGACCTCGACATGATTTGCGTGTGATGAATCTTTGGATCCAATTATATTTGATATTGTTTCATTAGTTTGAGATGTAGTTTGCTAAATGATGGAAAATAAATAAATTCGGGACTTAATATTTGTGAAAGGATTAATTATTGCTTCCCGTTGTGGAGTTTCAATATTTTTTTTTTCATGTAATCCATACTTAATTATAATTTTGACATATTATTGTTAGCCCATAGTAAGTGTCGCAGTCGACCCCTCGTCACTACTTCTTCGAGGTTAGACTGGATACTTACTGGGTACATGTTGTTTATGTACTCACGTTATATTTTTTCACTTAAATGTGTAGGATCAGAGGCACGTGCATCTGGGTATCAGTCCGGCACGCACGCTTGATCCCGGTTACAAGACTACATGGTGAGCTACCCTTCCGAGCCGTTCTGTAGCAGCCAGTCTTTTTTTTTGTCATTGTTCTGTCTTCTCATTTCAGACAGTAGTACAGGAATCTTTTGTATATTCTACTAGTAGCCCATACACTTGTGACACCAGTTCTTGACACACACACTATTAGATTGGTGGTTTTGGCTTTATTTCTACGATTATGATTGAATTTAGTTGCTTCATTTTAATTATTCTAAATCTGTTATTTATTAAATATTTTAAATTAAGAAAAGCTATTTACTTAAAAACTTATTAAAATGGGAAATCACTAGATTGTCCACTGTCGACTTGCCTAGTAACAGTGTTCGGCGCCATCACGACGTAAAATAGAATTGGGTCGTGATAATACATGTGATACACATTTGATACAAATATGATACATATGTGATACACAGATAATACACAGTATATATACATATCATTTTATTTCATGTTCATCTTCTACTTCGAATTTTCAATTCATGCCATATCAAAACACCACCAAATCATCCAGAAATTGAGATTCAAAATTCTTAAGATGTACCCAATCTATTCTAATAATACCCACTCAAAAGAAAGCAAAATTTCGACCTTTTGTGGCTACAAATAGCTAATTGGCTAATATTGGTAACATTTGGCTAATATTAGTAATATTTCGTGAATTGACATTTTTTATAATAAGTTAGTTATAAATGGACATAACTAGCAGTTTCTCGCGTAAGATTCCTTTTAGGCGAGGTACTCTTTAGATAACGTTCGTTAACTGCGTGACTCTTCTTTAAGAGTTAAAGTTAAGAACATATATAGGCACAATCTCAACAATCATACATGTAATTAAGTTCTTTGCTCCAAGATATAAGATCATATGCACACGAAAATAAAAAGGTAATCACCACTACAATTAATTCATAATTCTTTGTGCAATATACTTTTCCATCTAGATTCAAGCATATTCCATAAAAAAATAACTTTGTTTTCTACAATCATATCAAGTATTTGAAGAGTTTTCATCACTCAAAGAAATTTTCAAGTTAGGATATGCATTAAAATAAACAGGGCCATAGGCCAAACTGGTATGTACTGTCCCTATAAGGGATCTTTTACAGTTTTGGTTCCTGCCATCTCTGAGAGCTGCTATGAAGCTTTCAGGTAAGCCTCCTAACGTAAGTGGCTTGAACGCAACTTGTATTAAACCGATATGTAAAAATCTATGAGTTTCCCTATAAGGGGCTAAATCACTTTCAGATAATAATCTAAAAGTAGCATGATCACTATCTACTGTGCTAGTCTCTTCAGTAGTTTTAACTATTTATTTTAAACCTAATCTTTCAAAGGTACCTAGTTGGTATATAACCTTAGGTTGGATTCTAGGAATCGTCCATTTATTAAGTAGATCTAATTGTTGGGGCATATCATACTCTTTTTCTTATTGTTTTTAACAGTAGTCTGTTTTCTAATGATATTCATTAGGAAGAAAGTATTGAACTTAGCACCTATTCCTATTCTTTCACATGACTCTGATACCAAGGTAATACCGGATCGCTTCAATGGAACTACAGGAAAATATTTTACTGAGACACTAGCCCTGTCAAGCCACAATCCTGTCAAGCAAACCTTAAACCACGATCCTCCTCGTGACTCTCTCAATGCCCACCTGGCTAATACGAGTTTTAAGGACCACCGGTTATGTTGCCATAACCAAGGTTCACTGCCTGGACTGTTAAACTGCCTGGGCTTTACAGTCTCAACCTCAGAACCATTGGGTGATACAGTATAGTACTAACAATAAAATATATTTTAAGAATACATAGTATGCATAAGTTCAACATAATACTATTTAGCCTATCATTTAGGCTAAATGAATATCTATATTATAAGAAACTAAATAAATTAAAAGTACCTGAGACTGCCGAAGTTGTGGCCAAGTAGCCTTTTCTTGTTTTTATTCCAAATATAAAATCTTACAAAGTGAGATTTACAACAGAAATTTAGAGAGAAGGGAGAGCTTTATGATTTTAGATAGAGATGAGAGTTATATGATTCTAGAGAGAGGTGAGAGCTATTAGCCGAAGCGTGTCCCTAACTAAAGAATTGAGATCCTTATATAATGGATCTGTCTAAAAACAAACAAAAACTAAACGGTAAAATGGCCGACAAAATAATTAAATTATGACCGACAAAGAAAAAGCTAAAAGAGAAACGAACAATTAACTTTATAAAAGTGGATTCCTGACAACCTCTCATGGTGGGGTCAGATGCTTTATTAAAGTTATTCGTTTCCGTTACCCCAATTATTCAATGGTGGGGCCTTCAGTGTCTCTTTCAAGCTTTACCTTTTCCTTTATCATGTTTGGCGGAAGATTCTTCCACGCCTTCCTTCATTTTCTTCAAGAATTCTTCAATTTCATCTATATTGACCTATTCTTGTTGGCTTTCTTGGGCTTCTCCTGCCAAACAGGTTTCTTCATTTGTAGTATTTCCTATTGAAGCCATTGAAACATCATATGATATTTCAACTTCGAAATTTCTTACTAGATCTCTTTTTATTTCTTCAAAGTAAGAAGCAATAATTTCCTTCTTAGAAATGGATCCTTTTTTCATTTGAAGCCGTCTAGTAACTTGCTAGAATGGACTCGGACTCAATTCTTCCATTTCGACATTTGTATGTTCTTGTGTGCTATAAGCTTCAATCTTCTTTTGGATTTCTTCAATAATCTCTTGACCATAAATTTTTCCTTGCTGGTCTGATTGAAGTAATTTGTTCCAGAATTTTGTATAAAAACCATGTTTAAACATGAAAATCCTTCCCTGGTTTGACTGACTTTTACATCCCATTTCATGATCCATGGAATGGATAATTTTATAAAAAAGATACGCTATTGCTATGCCATTAAAAAAGATATTATCTTTCTGTAAAGCAATAATCCTGGGAGATATATCCACCCATTGAGTATATAAACTCTTAAAAATTGGCAGAAGTATTTTCAAAGATGGACCACATGATATCCACCATTTACAGAACCAATTTTGGATCTGTTGTACAAATAAATTGGAACCTAAATTTATGAACCAAGAATATTTCCTATTAGGATTCTCATATAATAAAGTTTTATTAAAACTTTCACTATAATCCGAGTAATTGAACTTTACCGAGACTTTCTGTTCTGGATGAGTATATTCTCTCTCTTTTAATGTACTCATTCCCCATTCATCCGAGGCTAGTACCTTCTTTATAATAATGTTATAGAAATTATAAATTCTCTTCGTATTGGCTGGATAAAAATGCTGAATTTCAGCTGAACTAGTAGAAGAAAGAATTAGCTCATAATTAATTCTGTATTTATAAGCAGTAGCAGCATATGATGTTGTATCAAAATACCTGGTCATGATTTTCCAAGGGTTATCCTTCCATTTTAGGTCGGATTGTTCCAAAAGAATTATTAATTCTTTTCTCTTCTGGTTATAAACCTCAATGTTATCATGGCGATCATTTGCCAATGCTGAGGAATATGATGGAGGATTGTTGTCTGTGTCTTGTTTGGATTTCATAAAATCCAAAACTTCTCTGTATATTGGGTGGTTTGTATTAAGACCTGATATACCTGCGATATTGGCAGCTATTAGCTGCTGATTTCCTATCTGGGCTAGGATATTTTCTATGCCAAAGAAAGATTCTAGTTTTCTTCCTCGTCCCCTCCCTCGAGGAGGCCTATATGCAAGTCTCATATCCTGACATAAAATCAAAGGAATTATTAATTCAAAAATTCTCTAGTAAGAAAGTCAGGGAGACTATTATCTGTCCCTTTTTTTTATAAATAATCTCAAAATCAAATGGAGCTAACAAGGCTTGCCATCTTGCAAACATCTGTTTAGAAACATCATGTTTACAATATTTATTAAAGATAAACTTTGCTGCTTGACAATCAGTTTTTATTAAAAACTTCTGATTATATAAATCAGTCTGGAACTTCAATATACACTTTACTATGGTAAGGATTTCCTTATCCATAGTAGCATAATTCTTTTGGGAATTATTCTATTTTTCCGAATAGAATTAAACAAGATATTCTTGTTTATCTGTTGGGGACTATTATTTTAATATCCCACCATATCCCATATCCAAGGCCTCAGTTTCAACAACCTTTGCCCCGCTTGGATTAGCAAAAATTAAACATGGAAGGTTATTAACCTTTTGTTTAATTCTTTTAACTGATTATGTATGATTATCAGTCCAAGGCTTTGGATTCTTCTTCAGCCTTTCATATAAAATTGAAGTATCTTTAGCAAGATCCTTTTAAAAAGGAGAAATATAATTTAAGCTTCCCAAAAATTTTTGAAGCTGAGTTTTATCAGTGATTATATCAAGGAATTTAGAAGCAAATTCAATACTTCGCTGGATAGGAATAAGTTTTTCCTTTTTAATATTATGACCTAAAAATCTAATATTAGTATGAAAAAGGGCAATCTTTGGTTTAGAAATGACTAAACCATTTTGAATTATAATTTTCCTAAAAAGATCCAAATGTTTAAAATGATTTTCAATATTTTTTGAAAATACTAAAATATCATCAATATAAACAATTATAAAATTTGTATAAGGCATGAAGATATCATTCATATTTTCTGAAATTCAGAAGGGGCGTTTTTCAAACCAAATGGCATAACATTCCATTCATATTAATCCATAGGGACATTGAAAACAGTTTTATACCTATCTGACGCAGATATATGAATTTGCCAATAACCACATTTTAAATCAAATTGTGAACATATTATGGCATCATGCAATCTATCCAATAAATCCTTTTTATTAGGGATTGGATATCTAATCCATTTTAAAGCCTTATTAAGGGGTTTATAATTAATAACTGACCTTGAAACTTCTCGTTCCTGTTCAGCATGCTTATTAACATAAAAAGCAATACAAGACCATTTAGACTTTGAAGGCCTTATAAGACCCTTATGCAGCAAAGAATCATTTTTTTTTGTGCATAATTCTAAATATTCTGAGTTCAATTGGCAAGGTCTATCCTTAGTAGGAATATTATCCTCCGAAAAGTCTTCTTCATATGGAAGGCTAACTATGTGCTTTTTCCTATTCCAAAATTGGTTTGGATGGTCTCCACAAATTTGCAAAGAAAACTAATTTTTCAATAAATCAATTTTTTTAATGAGTTTAGGAGTTTTAAAATTATGTTCAATAGTAAGACTGCAAATTTCATTTTTTAAAAAATCAATTTATTTAGTTTTTGCAGTAATATTATTAGAAATTATTTCATTCAAAAATCTTTGAATTGGTTGAGTTATAAACTCGAAAGTAATCTTTTTTCCATTAAAGGTTCCTGTAAAACTATTAGTATCCCAATTAGTAAAAGGAATTAGGTGGTGGAAAAATGGGACTCCTAATATTATATCTTGATGAATGTCTTTTACTAAAACAAAATTTTCTAGTATACAGACTTTGTTCTGGCAAATATAGGCCATAAGTAGTTTACAAGAAATACCCATTTGGTGACCACTGTCATTTTTTAATCTATGAGTAGTCTTAGAAAAATATCTAGATGGTATTACCCCTTCTTTAATATAATTTAAATCAGCACCACTATCAAATAAAGCTCAAATAAAGCAGTAAACTCTTTTTTTGAAATTATAATCTATTAAAAGAGTAACTTTTATTATAAACTTCTGATTAGTAAATAGCTGAAATTTTTGTAAAAACTCATCATCAGCCATATTAACTACTCCTAGAAAATCATCGTTTACCTCATCCTTTGAGGTACCAGCATCTTCAGTAATATTAGTACTGAATTCCTGACTTGTAGGTACATGAGAATTTTCTAACCTGATAATTCTCTTGTCTAAGGCTATATTAGAAGCTTTTAAGTCCGAGACTTCTCCTTTGAGATTATGAATCTCATTTTTCAAATCTTGAACAGTAGTTGGCCTATCAATGGCCTGAGATTTCTCTCTCAAAATCCTTTTAATATCAGACATTGTATATGGTCCCTTTTGAGAAGCAATTTCTTCAATCTCTGGACTTGTAAGAATGTTATCCTGAATTTTGTCCACCTTATCAATAATCTGGGACCTTAACTCTGAGTGTTTAATAACTCTGATAAGTTCTAATAAATTATCATTGGTTAAGACATTGACTTCTAAGTCCTTCAATTGAGAATAAATATTAAAACAACTCATCATCTGTGTTGCCATTACAACACTGATCTTAATTCTGTTTGCAGAGTCCATATTCATCATCTGAAAGAAGGTATTCCTCCTCCTATAGAGCCCTCAGATCT
Organism: Nicotiana otophora; assembly: GCA_000715115.1. Taxonomy (NCBI): domain Eukaryota; kingdom Viridiplantae; phylum Streptophyta; class Magnoliopsida; order Solanales; family Solanaceae; genus Nicotiana; species Nicotiana otophora. The sequence goes on along the minus strand of AWOL01S0041701.1, from coordinate 10,580 downwards.
TCATCCGTTGATGAATCTTCTCTATCACTATTTTCTGGTGAATTTTCTCGAGAAGAATTTAACAGAATCTTATATAAAGAGTCCTTAATATTATCATCTAGGTCAAGGTTCTTAATCTTATTCTTGACTTTGCAATCTCTAGCATGATGACCTACTCTGCTGTCACGACCAAATTTTCCCTCCGTTGGGTATCGTGATTGCACCTAGTCTTAGGGACTAGGTAAGCTTAACATTTACGGAATAAAAATAATAATAAATAACATCTAACAACTTTTGAAATAGAAATCTCTATAAAATTTAAAATTTCTAAAACTTGTAGTACAAGTCATAAGCTCTACAGAGTTTGCTACAATTTGGGATGACCCAAAATATAATCTTTAAATTTAATAATTAATTATGTGATCTAAGTACTATTTACCATTACTCGACTTGCGTGTGCAGTCCGTAAAAATTTTCCAGAAAGTTTTCAGGTGAAAAATGGATTAAAATGTGAATTAGATGTTTAAAACACAACTGAGTTGACTTTGGTCAACATTTTGAGCAAATGGACTCGGATTAGTGTTTTGACAGTTCCGATAGGTACGTATCATGAATTGGGACTTGGGATGCACGGAACCAAATTTCGAGGTCCCTAGCCCGAGATATGAAATTTTGTTGAAACATTTAAAGTTTGAGTTCAAATAGTGACCGGATATCGAATTATATGCAAATGACCCCGGAATAGAATTTTGATGATTCCAACAGCTCCGTATGGTGATTTTGGACTTAGGAGCATGATCGGAATTGTTTTTGGAAGTCCGTAGTGAAATTAGGCTTGAAAAGGCTAAAATAGAAATTTTTAAAGTTTGAAAGTTTGACTGGGGAGTTGACTTTTTGATATTGGGGTCGGAATCCAGTTCTGAAAATTTTCACATTTCCATTATGTCATTTGTGACTTGGGTGCAAAATATGAGGTAAATAGGAGTTGATTTGATAGGTTCCGGTGTTGTTTATAGAAATTAGAAATTTCAAAGTTCATTATGCTCGAATTGAGGTGAAATTCATGGTTTTAGCGTTGTTTGAGGTGATTTGAGGATTCGACTAAGTTCGTATGATGTTTTAGAACTTGTTGGTATATTTGGTTGAGGTCCCGAGGGTCTCAGGTGAGTTTCGGATGGTTAACGGATCAAGAATTGAACTAGAACAGCTGCTGCAATTTTCTTCTGTTGGATATTTTGCTTCTGCCTAGAAATCGAGGCCAGATCGAGCTTAGGGTCGAGGGCCACGATCGAAGCCCAGATCGAGCTCAGGATCAAGGGCCATGATCGAAGCCATGATCGATCCCAGAGTCGAGGGCCACGATCGAAGCCATGATCGAGCCCATGGTCGAGGGCCACGATCGAAGCCTGGGTCGAACTCATAATCGAAGGCCATGACCGAGGCCCATGATCGGACCCCATGATCGGACTCCCCATGATCGAGGCCCAAGATCGATGATCGAGGTCCAGGATCGGACTCTCATGATCGAGGTCCAGGATCGGACTCCACGATCGAGGTCAGCCTGGACAGATCCGTAAGTTATAAAAACAGGGGGGGTTTCGCCTCATTCGCCATTTTTAACAACTTGGAGCTTGAGCAGAGACGATGTTTGATATATCTTCAAGGAAAAATATTGGGGTAAGTGTTCTTAACTCAATCTTGGTTAGATTACCCGAATCCATCACTATTTTTAACACTTAATTGGTGATTTAAGTTGGAATAATTTGAAAACCCTCTTGGATAGATTTGTCGATTTGAGGGTCGAATCGTTATTAGAATTTAGTCATTTTGGTATGGTTAGACTCGTGGTTGAATGGGCATTCATATTTCGTAACTTTTGTCGGATTCCGAGATGTGGGCCCCACGGGCCATTTTTGCATTAACTTCGGATTTTTATTGAACAATGTAGTATTTTCTTATAGAATTAATTCTATAATTTTTGTTGACTGTATCGAATTAATTATGACTAGATACGAGTCGATCGGAGTCGAAAAATC
>AWOL01S0041698.1:14350-45276 GCA_000715115.1 Nicotiana otophora | reverse complement strand
ACTCGACCATTAAGCCTATGATCTATATTACTTCGAGTTCAAGCAAGCACTCACTTGACTACTAAGCCTGTGGGATACTCTTATTTCGAGTTTGAGAAATCACTCACTCGACCATTAAGCTTACGGGCTATATTACTTCGAGTTCAAATCACTCACTCGACCATTAAGCCTACGAGCTACATTACTTCGAGTTCAAATCACTCACTCGATCATTAAGCCTACGGGCTACATTACTTCGAGTTCAAATCACTCACTCGACCTCTAAGCCTACGGTCTATATTACTTTGAGTTTGAGTAATTACTCACTCGACTACTATGCCTACGGGCTACCTTATTTTGAGTTTGAGCAAGCACTCACTCGGTTATAAAGGCTGTAAGATTCAAATTCGATCAAATTACCTAAAGCCTTATGAAAACCTTCATAAGGCATGAATGAAACAAAATATTCACAAGGAAAAGAATAAAACAGAGGCAAGTCGGGAAAAGAAAAGATCTTTATATATACACAAGAATGTTTACAATGTCCGAACATGACCCTACACAAGGAATCAAAACGGAAACCAAGGGATAAGTTTATTGGTTATCTACGGGGGCAGTCTCTTCTCCATCGGGATCCTCCCCGCTCTCAGACCCACTCTTGCTCCCATCATCACCATCACCATTATCATCATCAGAAGCCAAGGCTTCAACATCGGCTTCGAGCTCTTTAGCCCTTTTTATCTCTTCGGAGAGATCGAAACCTCGAGCATGAATCTTCTCGAGGGTCTCCCTCCGAGATCGGCATTTAGCAAGTTCAGCAACCCAATGTGCTCGAGTGTTGGCGGTCTCGGCTGCCTCTCTTGCTTGTACCTGAGCAGCTTCAGCATCGGCCCGATAGACGGCCATGAATGCATCTGCATCGGCCTTTGCCTTTTCGGCGTCAGATTTGGCCTTGGCAAGTTCGGAGGCCAACCGAGCCTCGAGTTCCTCTATTATTATTGCTTGAACCGAGCTTTTCTCCTTCATGCTTCGAAGTTGGTTTTCAGCCGCTGATAATTGGGCTCGAGCAATTTCTTTTTCTGTGGCATGTCGGTCCATGCCATCTTTCCATCCCAAGGCCTTCACCCTTATCATATCGACCTCCTCACGAAGCGTTCCAATAACCTCAAGCTTCTGCTGTAGCTGTGAGCTTGAAATATTAGCCACCGTTCCAAAATCGAGCACATGAGTTTTTATGATTATCATTACCTGCTCGGTCAGGTCGATCTGATCTTGTTGAGACTTGGCCAATTTAGCTCGGAGGTCCTTGATTTCTTCTTCCCTTTGTCCGAAGAGGAGTCTAAGGTCGTTCCTCTCCTCTGTGACCCGTCGGAGGTCAGCCTCATACCGACGCAGCTCAGCTCGAGACCGAAAACACACTTCTCAATAAACAACTGCGGCCTACGAAGAAAGAAGAAAAGAAGTTAGAAAAGAATAGCAAACATGAAAGTCGTATCAACGAAGGGATTTAGAGATTACCTGATTTAGAGCTTGTTGCACTTCACAGAAAAGGCCCGACACATCACTAGGGCCAGCAACATCCTCGACACCAGTAAACAAATCACAAAAGGGGTCATCCCCTTTATGAGATCGGTTTATCTCGAGGGACTCCAAAGCTTGGGCTTCCTGAATCGCCCATTCGGAAAAGGCAGGGAGAGTGGGCGAGTCTCCGATTACTATTGCCCCAAGCGACTCGCTTGGGGCATTCTCCTCAGTTAGGAGAGCTTCATGACTAACCCCTTCTGATATAACCACTATTTGTTGATTTCGGTGGAAAAATCCTCGATCTCTAACGATTCGGGGACTACCTGAACCTTCCTCCGATATCTCCTCAGTCCGAGGTGGAGCTTTATAAATCACCATCGATTCAGCTGCCTTTGGGGCATCGATGGTTTTCTGCATTCGGGCTACCAGCACGGACCCATCGTTTTCTTCTTCTTCTTCTTCTTCTTCTTCTTCTTCTTCTTCTTCGTCTTCATACCTTAGACGCAGAACTGATTCTATGATCAAAGGGATGATATTCTTCCTCGGCTTACGAGCCATCTTCATCTTCGATTTTGGATCTTCGGAAGCGGAGGCCCTTTTTCGCTTATTATCCTTCACCGGTTTTGAAATAGAGGCCGAAGCCTCTTCCTCAACGGACAGAGGCCTCAAAATAGCATCTTTGCCCATAACTACGTACAGGAAAATTGATTTAAGTATATGGAAAGCATCTCGTTCGAACTACCAAAGATACGAGAAAAGAGGCTTACCATGATTTTTGGCCTCCCATCGGCCCTTTGACAAATCACGCCATGAGCGCTCGGCATATGTGGAGGTCGAAGCTAGATCCCATACCCAGTGCGTAAGGTCGGGAACCGCACCGAGCATCCAAGGAACCGCTGCATCACAGAAAAGGGATATCGATGAAAAGAAATGAAGGGGAAAAATAGTAAGAGATAATAGCAGAATTACACTTACGCTTCATGTTCCACTCCTCGGGAAAAAGGCATCTTTTCAGTCGGAATCAGGTCCCGAAGTCTTCACTCAAACTAACCTGCCCATCCAGCATTGATCCCTGTCCTCGTCTATGCTCGAGAACAGAACCTTGGTAGCCCGGCGCTGAAGTTTTATTAACCCGCCTCGAATGAGATGGTCGAGGGTGAAAGGCATCCCCTCGATTTTATTCACGGAGTAACAGATCAAAATAACAATCCGCCAAAAAAAAGATGGATTTGGCCTAGGGTTATTTGGTATTGACGGCAGAAATCAATAATAATAGGATCGAGGGGACCTAACGTGAAAGGGTAAGTATACACACTTAAAAACCCTTTCACGTAAGTGGTGATATCTTCTTCAGGAGACGGGATTACTATTTATTTGTTCTCCCAATTGCAATCTTTCTTTAGTTGTTCGAGGTTCCCATCGATTATCGAACACATATACCTCGATACTGGATCACATCGGCCGGGAACCGACGAGCTTTTGTCGACCTTAAAATTGGAGGTAAGAACACACGCCCCAGGAACGCACTCCTCAGGCCATGGCTCCACCGGTGTTTTGTCGGCGGCAGGCTGTGAAGAAGAAGCTTTTTCTTTCTGAGGAATGATTTTTGATGTTTTCGCCATTTTTTGGATTTAAAGATTGAAAATAGAAGGAGGCAACAAATATTTGGGGTTTTTGAAGAGAGATTTTGCAGTGAAAAATCAAAGATTTACAGATAAATTCAGAAGATGCAAGAAAGAACTTTATAAAATTTGGAGATTGGAGATGCAAAACGACAAAAGTGGTGAATGGTAAAGAAAGGGGCTATTTATAGACTAAGCAACATCGTTTCAGTATCAACAGTGGCCGACCATCGTCTGACACGCATTAAATGCCTTGAAAAACTAAACCGACGGGACAGCTATCACGTGCCTCATGATCAAGCTCGATGCAAATATCAGCACATATCCAATCGAGCCGTTGGGAAATCATATCGTTTCTTGCCACATTCTTCCCGAGAAACAAGGGGACTATCTGTATACAGTCGAAACTGATTTCGGTTTTCGTACAACTGATCGAGATGGGATCATAATGGACCGAAGAAAGTCTTTATAAAATCGAGATGGATCCGAAGATGGCACAAACGAGCTTCAGATTTCAGGTACAGGTCAAATACCGAGCTCGAAGTCATTATCGAGCTCGGGTCCAAATTGAACTATGATGAGATGTGATTGAATCAAGCTTAAAAGCCAGAGGCCAACCAATACCGAGCCCAAGTCATTACCAGACCCCGAGCCAGCATCGACCTCAAACCCCCATCGAACTCTAAAGCTTGAAACCGACTAGTATCGACCACTACCGAGTCCGATCATGATCGAACTCGTAGAAGAGTCGTTGCAGCCGCACTAAGGGAGAGAATCTCGACGGAAACTAGGGAGAAATTGATTTATCATGGGTTCCCCACTATGTATTTTTTATTATATCTAAAGTAGGATCTCCCTACTATAAAAGGGATGGCTATATTTCTGTGAAGGACCAAGTTTTGCATACATTATAACTGAGATATCATACACTCCTACATTGAAGAGTTATCCCTTTTTAGTTTCATAGATTGATTAATCTTACCTAATCTATAAATCATCTTCTTTCCAACCTTGCTTATTTTCATCCTCTACAGTCAACACTCGATATTTCTATTTATTCTTACGATTTGTGTCAAGTTATACCACATATCCTTAGAACTACGTACAAATTCAACTCTATCCGTTTTTCGGGTAAACATAAATAAATATGGAATTTTTGTAAAAAAAATGAAATAGTTGAAATTCTTCCTAATAAATATGAATATTGCAAAAGACTACCATGAAGTGAGAAAAAACTTATGGAGATGGGAAGATTATATTTTTTAAATATTGTAACTTACTCTTTGTGATCACTTTAATTTATTAAATTTATTTCTAATTATGTTATCACTTTAGGAGAAGTGATTTAGAAAGAAAAATAATTAGCCACAGATGCTACCATTATAATAGGGTAGTAAAAAAGGAAAAGAAAGTTGCACGTTTGTTTTACGAGGAACTTGACTTTTGTCATATTCTATTTATATTTTTGTCATATTCTATTTCTGCAGTGAGATAGGAAAATTGTGAAGTCTCACCCTTTGATGAGTGAAATTTCTTATCTCCTATAATTTGTGTAAACATTGATAAAATAACGTGCAACCAAACGCGTTCGCACAAGAGTTTGACTTCTTACGCTAAAAAAGACTGATATCCTTCTAATACTTTTATAGTTACAATTAATAACAATAACACAACATACGATCACGGCCTCAATTCCTAATATTCAATTATTTTAGTCATAACCTATTTTTTTCCACAAGGGTAGAGCAACAAAGGGAACGTATATTTAGAACGTTATTTTTAAATTAAGAAGTATTAAGAGGATATGACCCTAATAACTTTTTCGTACCTCATAAAATAGCTATAGTATAATTAAAAATAATATTAATTAGCTTTTTAATATGATCACATTTATAAAGACTAGTTACTATAGAAAATAGGCTAAAGTCTAAACTTATGCCTAGACACTTAAACTTGATATTACATGTTAAATAAAACTATGCTTGTGACCAAATAAATACCTCTTGTTATTGTAAGCTTGTCTCGTTCACACCCCTACAATAGACATCATATGTAGAGGTGTCCACATAAAATCTAAAAACTAAATCAAATCAAACTGACAAAAAAAAAAGTTAATAGTCTTTTGGTTCTATTTGATTTTGGTTTTGAATTTTCAAAAATGACCAAATTGGTTTTATTTTGATTTTAAATAAAAAATGCAACAATAATACCGTTTACCCGTAAAACGATACAGTTAAATTTATACGTGGTTTCTAGACAAGCGAATTAATTTGATCCTGAAATAATAGAATGATTGAATAAATATGCAATACTTAGCCTTAAGATGAAGACGAAATTAGCAGAAATAGTAATTCCGGGAGCAGGGTGTAACGACCCGACCGGTCGTTTTGAGTATCACAGCTCCGTTCCCCCATTTACTTCTCAATTTATGCCTTACAGTTGATTTATGACTTATTGGGTTAGTTGGTTCGGGTCCGGAAGGATTTCAGAGTGAAATGAGACACTTAGTCTCATACTAAAGTTGATAGGGTATTCACTTATATGTAACGACCTCGAAATTGAATTCTGATGATTCCAATAGCTCCGTATGGTGATTTTGGACTTAGGAGCATGTCCGGAAAATTATTTGGAGGTCCGTAGTAGAATTAGGCTTGAAATGGCGAGAATTAAATTTTTGGAAAGTTTGACCGGGGAGTTGACTTTTTGATATCGGAGTAGAAATCTGTTTCTGAAAATTTTAATAGGTCTGTTATGTCATTTATGACTTGTGTGCAAAATTTGAGGTCAATCGGACGTGATTTGATATGTTTCGAAGTTGTTTGTAAAAACTTGAAATTTCAAAGTTCATTAGGCTTGAATTGGGGTATGATTCGTGTTTTTAGTATTATTGGATGTGATTTGAAGACTCAACTAAGTTCGTATGATGTTTTAGGACTTGTTGGTATATTTGATTGAGATCTCGAGGGGCTCTGGCATGTTTCGGATGTTATTCGAATTATTTTCCTTCATTTTTTGCACTGCTGGTAGCTGCTGATTTCTGGTGTTTCAAACCTTCTTCGCTGCGTAAGCTTATTTGGGGTAGGGGTATTTTTGTTCTATGCGGTCACAGAGGAAGGAACGCGATCGCGTAAGTGTATTAAGCCGTGCTTCGCGAACGCGTGGATGAGGTCACGTTCGCGTAGAAGGATTTGGGCAATAGATGAAGAGAGGCAATTGCTCTACGCAATCGCATGGGGCTGAACGCGTTCGCGTAGGTTTGAGAGGCAGTGATTTGCGATCGCGTGAGTGATTTCGCGTTCGCGTAGGGTAAAATGTATGGGCATTCTGTTTGTGTTTCGCGATTGCGAGGTCATTTTCGCGATCGCGATTAAGAAAATCTGGGTAGTGAAAAACTGTTCTTCGCGATCGCGTGAGCAAGTTCGCGATCGCGTAGAGCAAATGACTGGGCAGCGAGTTTAAGTTCTGAAAATGGGACGAAGTCCCATTTTTTTATTTTTGACGGATTGGAGATCGGGAAGAGGCGATTCTTTAACTCAATATTGGTTAAATTACCCGAATTCATTATTGTTTTTAATATTTAATTGGTGAATTAAGTTGAAATATTGTGAAAACCCTCTTGGTTTAATTTGGAGATTTGAGGGTCGAATTGATGTCGGATTTGAGTAAAATTTGTATGGTTGGACTCGTGGTTTAATGGGCATTTGTTTTTTGTAACTTTTATTGGGTTCCGAGACGTGAGCCCCATGAGCGACTTTTGAGTGTAATTTCGAATTTTGTGGAAAAATTAGTTTTTTGATATGGAATAAATTTCTATAATTTTTGTGGGCTGAATCAAATTTATTGTGGCTAGATTCGAGCCATTCAGAAGTTGATACGCACTGAATAAAATTTCTAGAGCATTGTTTAGCTTGCTCGACATTGGATTCGGCTTGTTCGAGGTAAGTAACTCTTCTAATCTTGGAGCTAAGGGTATGAACCCTGAATATACGTATTGTGTAAATTTTTTGGAGATGACGCACATGCTAGGTGACGGGCGTATGAGCGTGCACCATAGAAATTGTGACATAATTTTTTCGTGGAATTTTGTAGTCAAAATATCCTGGCATTTTTCATGCAGTTTTATGTGTTAAAGAAATTGAGCTGAGAATCATATTAAAAATCATGTTGAGGCTATGTGCCAGTATTATTAAGACCGACAGAGGTCATATTGTTGTGAATTATTTATTTTAAATTAAAAATTCATACTCAGTCATATTCATTTCATTGCATATCATATCTGAGTCTCTGTTATTATTTATTGATACATCATATCATCATTTTCGAGCTATTTTCATGACATTGTGAGCCCGAGAGACTGGAGAGATTGATGATTGAGTGAGGTCGAGGGCCTGATTGTGAAGATAATTATGGATCGGTTGCACGTCGCAATAGGCCATATTGGCTTTATTATAGCACATGAGTTGTCCGTGCGGACATAGATATTGATACTATAGCACGTGAGTTTTCTGTGCAGCATATGAGTTGTACGTGTAGATTATAGCGCTTGGGCTGAAGGAGCCCCTCCGGAGTCTGTACACACCCCCAGTGAGCGCAGGTACCTATTGAGTGCGAGTGCCGAGTGCGAGTACCGAGCGATTGGGAGGACTGAGTGACTGTGAGGACTGAGTGATTGTGAGGACAGAGTGACTAGGAGGACTGAGTGACTGGGAGGACTGAGTGAAATGATACTCTGAGAATATGCATATTATTTTATCACTAAGTTGCATCTCATTGACATGCACACATGACATACAGGCATAGAGATGTATTTTTCTCATGTCATACAATATCACATCATTCATGATTTCTCACACATGTTGACAGATAGGCATAGTGATGCATTTGTTTTACACTAGTTATATGGAAAGAAAATGAACCATCTTATTTATTATTGAAAGGATTTCGGGAAAATTATTATTTTCAAACTTATTCATATTTTTTATAACTTCGAAAAAAGATTTGGGTTTTCACTGTTGTACTTGAAAGGAAGAACTATTTTTGGAAATCATGATTTAGCTGAGCATTTTATCTATGAGTTACTTCTTGTATGATTTGCCTTACGTTGTTATGGACGGTTGTGGACTATTGGTTTTGGACCCCACCTTGGTAAAAGCTCGTCACCACTTTCAACCTAAGATTAGGTTTGTTACTTATTGAGTACATGGGGTCGGTTGTACTCATACTACACTTCTGCACCTTGCGTGCAGATGTTGGCTGCTAATGTTGCTGTGTTCGTTGGGAGCTGGATCTGAAGATGTACCTGCGTTCCGGTTGTAGCTGCCTCTTGTTCATGGTAGCCTTAGATTTATAACAATCTGTTCATGTATATTTCAAACAGATGATGTATTATATCATACCAGTTTTGTAAATTCTATTCTTAGAAGCTCATGATTTGTACTCTCAGTTCTTGGAGAATGTATAAGATTAAGATCTTTATTTACTTAAACTGCTTTAATAATTGTTATTGGAATTGGATAGTTGAAAGTTGGCTTACCTAGCGGGTTAGGTTAGGTGCCATCGCGACTAGTTGGATTTTGGGTCATAACAAGGTGGTATCAAAGCTCTAGGTTCATAGGTTCTACAAGTCATGAGCAAGTGTCTAGTAGAGTCTTGCAGATCGGTATGATGACGTCCATACCTATCTTCGAGAGGCTACGGGGCATTTTGGATATATACTTCCCATCTTTATTTCCTTATCGTGCAGGATTGATTCAGCTTGAGACATAACTCTTTGAATTCCTTTCACGTATTCGTATGAGCACATGAGCTCTCGGTATCAGCCGTGCATTGTCGGCTTGTGATTCTATGAATGAGGTTCGAGATGTATATTATGTGTTTTGGTGATGGGCCAGTATGGAGGACTTGAGGTCAGGTTTATGTAATGACCTAACCGGTTATTTTAACTTTTAGAACCCCGTTCCCTAAAATAAAACTTCCCGAATATGCTTTTATTAATTTATGACTTGCGGGGATTGTTGGTTCGGCATTTGAAAGTGTTTGGGTTGAAATCGGAACACTTGGTTCCTTAAATTAGCTTTAAATGGACAAGTTTGACTTCGGTCAATATTTTGAGAAAACGACCCCGGAATCGGGATTTGACGGTTCCAATAAGTTCGTATGATAATTTTGGACTTGGGCGTATGTTCGAATCGGGTTTGAATAACCCGGGAGCGTTTTGACACTTAATAGTAAAAGTCAACTATTTGAAGGTTTAAAGTTCTTTAAATTTGGTTTAGAGTAGGTTTTTGAGAAATTGAAGTCCGTTTGGAATTCCGAGTTCGGGAATAGTTTCGTATAGTGATTTAAGACTTGCACGCAAAAAAATTCGTGTCATTCCGAGTAGTTTAAGTATATTTCGGCGCATTTGAAGTAATTTGAAGAACTTGAAATTCTTATGTTTGAATCAATTTGGTTTAGGGTATGATTATTAGATTTGATGTTGTTTTACTCGTTTCGAGAGTTCGAGCAAGTCCGCTTTATGATTTCAAACTTGTTGATATGTTTGGGCGGGTTCCCGGGGACCCCGAGTGTCAATCGGACGAGGCTCGGACCAAGTTGGAAGTTGGGAGCCAAAACTGAAGCTCCCAGCTACTGTCAGAATCGCACCTGCGCTTGGCCAGTCGCAGGTGCGACATTCGCAGATGCGACAGAAGCTCGCAGGCGCGGCCCTCGCATATGCGAGATCTTGAGCGCAGAAGCAGAAGAAGGGAAGGGGCAATCCACCGCAGATGCGGACGATTTGCGCACATGCGAACGCGCAGGTGCGAAGCTTTGTGCGCAAATGCGAAAATTGGCCAGGCAAGTGGAACTTGCACCTGCGAGGATTTTCCGCAGGTGCGAAAGCCGCAGGTGCGGTAATCTGTCCGCAGGTGCGAAAGACTTGTTTGGGAGAAGGCTTAAAAGAACGGGATTTCACCATTTTTGCCCATTCTTCTTTCATGTTTGGGCGATTTCAGAGCTTTTTGAGAGGAGATTTCAACTAGCAATTTGGAGGTAAGTTAATTCTACACCCCTTGAGTTAAATACATAGATTACAAGTAGATTATAACTAGTAAATCTTTAAAATCAAAAGTGTAGGTGAAAAACTTAGATTTTTATAAAAATGAGATTTTTACCATGAAATTAGTTATGGAATTGGGTAGAAATTATATATTTGAGTTCTTGATATTATGGGTAACGTTTCCATCCGAAAGTTTCCAGAATCCGGGTACGTGGGCTTGGGGTAAATTTTAGGAATTTTATNAGATTTCAACTAGCAATTTGGAGGTAAGTTAATTCTACACCCCTTGAGTTAAATACATAGATTACAAGTAGATTATAACTAGTAAATCTTTAAAATCAAAAGTGTAGGTGAAAAACTTAGATTTTTATAAAAATGAGATTTTTACCATGAAATNCACCTGCGCTTGGCCAGTCGCAGGTGCGACATTCGCAGATGCGACAGAAGCTCGCAGGCGCGGCCCTCGCATATGCGAGATCTTGAGCGCAGAAGCAGAAGAAGGGAAGGGGCAATCCACCGCAGATGCGGACGATTTGCGCACCTGCGAACGCGCAGGTGCGAAGCTTTGTGCGCAAATATGAAAATTGGCCAGACAAGTGGAACTCGCACTAGCGAGGATTTTTCGCAGGTGCGAAAGCCGCAAGTGCGGTAATCTGTTTGTAGGTGCGGAAGACCTGTTTGGCAGAAGGCTTAAAAGAACGGGATTTCACCATTTTTGCCCATTCTTCTTTCATGTTTGGGCGATTTCAGAGCTTTTTGAGAGGAGATTTCAACTAGCAATTTGGAGGTAAGTTAATTCTACACCCCTTGAGTTAAATACATAGATTACAAGTAGATTATAACTAGTAAATCTTTAAAATCAAAAGTGTAGGTGAAAAACTTAGATTTTTATAAAAATGAGATTTTTACCATGAAATTAGTTATGGAATTGGGTAGAAATTATATATTTGAGTTCTTGATATTATGGGTAACGTTTCCATCCGAAAGTTTCCAGAATCCGGGTACGTGGGCTTGGGGTAAATTTTAGGAATTTTATCATTGTGGATAGGGTAATTTATTTAATAGATGAATTTCGAATTATTGAACATATATTAATTATTTTATATAACTTTTGGATAGTTTCGGATTTTTCGGCAGTTAATCAAGAATTTTACGCGACGCGATAATCGGTAAATGGACTTTGAGACGAGGTAAGTCTCTTGTCTAATCTTTGGGGGAAAATTACCCTATAAGGATTAAATTGAATAATTATTGATAATTGCGGGGGCTACGTATGCACGAGGTGACGAGAGTCCGTGCGTAGCAACTATTAATGCTAAAGTCTGGGTAGTTTAGAACTCAAAGCATGAAATACTTGTGTAAATTATATTCCTTGTTTAATTAATATTATTTGATATATTTATATATATATATATATATTGTGAATTGTTAGATAAAAATATTAAAGAATAGAAAAATTTATATGCTTGATTTTTTGTTTAAAATAACTAATTGTTAAAAGAAATTGCTCTCCTCCAGAAATTATCTCATAATAAATATACTCTCCTTCCGGAGGTACATAAGAAAATGTCCTCCTTTCTTGTGGAGCGGGTCGAACGCCTCGGTAGGATAGATGCATCTATGGATCGCGCCGCATGTCCCTCGGCAGTATACACGACACTCTGGATCGGGTCGTACATCCTCGGCAGAAATCGTGCTTAATAATATTAATAATTACACGATACTTTAATAATTTATTTTAGCTTGCGAAGCTAATTGATAAATTTAAAAATCCTTGAAATTTAATGAATTATTATTTTTTCTTGTTAAAGAATTAATTGTTATTCCTGTAAATGATATTTAATTGATAAATTGAAAATTATTTGAATTGAAGGAATTTTATTGATATATTGAGAATTGTTGCATTTGAAGAAATCTGATTATTTTCGCTGATTAAATAAATTATTTTAAACTCTGTAAATCATATTGATTTAAATATCCTAGTTGTATTTCAATTATTACCATTGACCCATAGTGAGTGTCAAAGTCGGCCATCTCGTCTCTACCACTTCGAGATTAGGCTTGATACTTACTGGATACACGTTGTCTACGTACTCATACTATATTTCCTACACTCTTTGTGCAGGAACTGAGGCAAATACTAGCGGGGGACCTATCGTCTTGCACCCACGTTATCCAGGGGCATAGTGGTGAGCTGTTTCTCTGATCTGTTCTGCAGCTACTAGTGTCTCTCTTTGTATTTTTTATTCTGTCTATTTTTATTTCAGACAGCATTTGAGGTTTTGTATAATCGACTAGATGCGCATACACTTGTGACACCAGGTCTTGGTACACACATTGGTAGAGTTTGGGTTTTATTATATTTTTCTTGATTTTAAATTTTATCAATGTATGCTTAATTTATTAGTTGGCTTGCCTAGCTGTAGTGTTGGGCACCATCACGACTTATAGGTGAAATTGGGTCGTGACAGTTTATACCACAGCTTAAGCTCGGTAGCTTCAGTTGTAATCTGTATATTTGTACTCATATGTCCGGTAATGTCCCTACGAGTGGAATTTGTAGATCGACGAGCGGTGGAATGGCTTTGTGATGAGTATGAATGTTTGGAAGGATCTTTCACGTGTTTAAATTTTGGGACAAATTAAGCTCTCATGTCTGGTTAATGAGTTGGGACTCAGATAGACTAAGTGATTGCATAGTAACTGTGACTGCAAAAGGGTATAACAAGATAGCAATTTGAGTCTAAGCAGGTGGATTATCCCCTACGAAGTAATCTATGTAGGTGTATTCCTTATAATATGAGTGGAGAGTTTCTTTTCTGCCAGCGGAGCGTATGTGTTGAGATTTGAATTTGAATCTGGTTGAGAAAGTTGACTTGAGTGTCAAGAGAATAAATACGAGCTTAGCGGATGATTGAGGTATTTTTATGGTTGGCGTTGTATGAACTTGAGAAGGAATTTTGTTGAACTAACTGCGGTATTATGGCAGTAATAGAGTATGGGTACTGTGAGTTATCGAGTGTTTAAATTTATGGCTTTGAGCCAAATGGGGGAGTCTGCTATTGACAATTCAATTGATGGTTATGTGTTAAATTTTAGTTTGGTTTGAAGTATACTTGGGAATCAGTGATGATTTGCAGAGGAGGAGTTCAAAAATGACTCGAGTAAGGGAATTTCTGGATACGGGTTATGGCACTTTAGTAGTATAGTAAAATCATAGGATGAGTGCGTTGTTATTTCTGAAGGATGTAGTACACGGAGTATGAATTTAATCGGTGGTATTAAGGCATGGTTACTTCCTTGAGTAGTGTTGTGCTAATGGGTCACGTGTCTTTCAGCCCATTTGGGCGGTGTAATTTTCATATTTGAGCAAAATGAGTGACTCTCGGGGAGGTGCTAATGGATTCAAAAATGTATAAGCGGCAATTGAAATATTTACGGATTCGTATATCGCTCGAATCAGTTATTTACATTGGGTGGTGTCGAGATTTGCGGTGATACTATATGACTATGGATTCTACATTTCAGTATAAGAAAGGGAAGAGGAACATTTTTAAATTTACATAAGGTCTTTCAGAGTGGATGTCTCGTTTGTGGTGCTTTTGGGGTACTTAAGAAGAATACATTGACTTATGGGCCTTAGGGCGGCGTGTTTTATGTTAGGGTGTCTTATAGTGAGTTGTAGTTAAAGATTGTGGTGTCTTAGCAAGGAGAAGTATCAATCTGAAGACAAATTCGGAAGGGACTCAGAGAAATAGGACAACTGGGTAGTAGACTGGACCAATATGGTAATGGTAGGATCGGTCCTTTGGGTAATTACGATGTGGTAATACTTTACAGATGTTTTGGTGGAAATATTCTTGGGTTTGGTGACCTGCATGGCTTGATTATGTGCAAATGGATTCCACAATATTCTTGATGGTTTCAACCATGGTTTGAACCGGATATTTTCTACTGGTGTGGGAAACATGTTGTGTATTGTGATTTCTTCCTGGAATGAAGCAAGAGGAAGGTTTCTAACTAACCAGGTATGTAACTTGCTGGTAACTCAGAGTTGATAATGGAATTTTTGTGCTTGTCACATGATGGCATAATAGATGTGGTATGTTGTGTGGGATTAGCATTTATATGTACAAGGTGATAGTTCAGTCTTGAAGAGAAGGCAACGAATGTTGGACAGCATGGTCAGTTTCAAATATTTCGATGAATGTTATAAATGCTCGGTAATTCCTGATAAGGGTGCGCATTTCAGAAGGCACGTTGTGTTTTGACTTATGGATGTTCATCGGTATTGCAATACTCACCTGGTTGATAAACTGTTGATATTCAAATTATTACTATGTGGCACAAAAGAAAGGGAGAAATATTCCTCGTGGGATGATCGTATATGAGAGATGTGTTAGACATTCGGGTGGAGGAAATGGAATCAGAATTGGTGATTCGTGTGTTCTATGGATTTGGAGCAGAATGTTTCATGGTTGCGAACTGTGAAGTCTTGGCCGAAGCTAGCTAGATAATGGTATGTATTATGACTCCGTTGTTGTGAATTTTTGGAGGGTTATTTATCTACTGTGGGTGACCAGAGTTTATTTGGGGGTCCATTGGTAGGCCCAATTAGGAGGTGTATTATACACCGAGTCGGATTCGTTGGCCCCATACTACTATTGTCGAAAAATGTGCCATTCGACTGATGTTGAGATTATTCGTATTCTGAAATGATATGTAAGTTACTCCTTTATGCTACGAGGAGTTGTGATTCATTGGTTATGTGCACACATGGTGCGGTTCTATTGGGGGCTTTATGGCGGAATTTGAGCGAGATGAGTATTTGGGTATTGCATGATTGATTTCATGTTGGCTATGTTCTTTCATGTTTTGTGTGGCATTAAGTCATTTGCCTCTCCGTGGTTATTGATTTTGAGCAGGGTAGCGTGAGGTATATAATATGGACTAGCATTTGGATGGGGTCACGTGTTGCAGCAGAGTTATGTTAAGGTATGACCCTTGTATTAGAATCGTGTGATGGTTTTACGGTGTGTGATGTATTTTCAGCATTTCGTTGTAGCGGTACTTATTAATCTTGCGGGGTAGTTCTCTCATTTGAGTCATTTTCTATGACTGAATACATTTGAATTATTGCGTATTGGTGCACTGATAGCACGATTGGTGGATCTAAGTTATATTGGTGTGGCATGCCTGTGGGATAGTTGTGTTTAATAATATAAGGTCATTAGACCCAGAATGGGTACTATCAGGTTTGATTACGGTATATTTGGAAAGACGACATTGAAAGTCGGCTATAAAAGGGGATTATTGTTCTGGTTGGGGCGAGAGAGCTCCATGACTTGTTGATATGATAAGGGGTTAAGAGATTCTGCGTGTTTCTTTTATTATCAACATTGTACAAAGATGTTGGGATGAGGTTTTGTTCGATATAGGGTTTAATACTAGTACTTGGTTGGTTTGAAGTAGTTACTGTGATCAGGAATGGTGCTACGAACATGCGAGTTAAGTAATATGCTGGGTGATTATATCTGTGGTTATAGTTATAGCTTGATGCAACTTGTTCGGACTTATACGGTGTGTAACTGTGAGATTCATGTCTTGAAAAGAAATTTGGAAGGTTGGGAATTGAATTCCAAGGTGTTTGGGCTAATGTTAAATTAGTGATTTTCAGTTATGTTGTGTGGTCAGGCCTATATAAAATAGGGTGACGTGAGATCACCCCCGAGTATGTGCGTGGTAAGGTGGAATAGAGATTTGAAGGTTAAGAACAACTCTTGGCACGTTCGAGGACGAACGTATATTTAAGTGGGGGAGAATGTAACGGCCCGACCTGTCATTTTGAGTATCACAACCCCGTTCCCCCATTTATTGCTCAATTTATGCCTTACAGTTGATTTATGACTTATTGGGTTAGTTGGTTCGGGTCCGGAAGGATTTCAGAGTGAAATGAGACATTTAGTCTCATAATTAAAAATTTAAGTTGAAAAAGTTGATTTGGTATTCACTTATGTGTAAACAACCTCGGAATTGAATTCTGATGATTTCAATAGTTTTGTATGGTAATTTTTGACTTAGGAGCGTATCCGGAAAATTATTTGGAGGTCCGTAGTAGAATTAGGCTTGAAATAGCAAAAATTGAATTTTTGGAAAGTTTGACCGGGGAGTTGACTTTTTGATATCGGGGTTGAAATCCGATTCTGAAAATTTTAATAGGTCTGTTATATCATTTATGACTTGTGTGCAAACTTTTAGGTCAATCAGATATGATTTGATAGGTTTCGACGTTGTTTGTGAAAATTTGAAATTTCACAGTTCATTAGGCTTGAATTGGGGTATGATTCGTGTTTTTAGTGTTGTTGGATGTGATTTGAAGACACGACTAAGTTTGTATGATGTTTTAGGACTTGTTGGTATATTTGGTTGAGGTCCCGAGGGGCTCGGGCATATTTCAGATGTTATTCAGATTATTTTCCTTCATGTTTTGCACTGCTGGTAGCTGCTGATTTCTAGTGTTTCAAACCTTCTTCGCGATCGCGAAGATTGGGATGCGATCGCGTAAGCTTATTTGGCGCAGGGGTATTTTTGTTCTATGCGGTTGCAGAGGAAGGAACGTGATCGCGTAAGTGTATTAAGCCGTGCTTCGCGAACGCGTGGATGAGGTCGCGTTCGTGTAGAAGGATTTAGGCAGTAGATGAAGGGAGGCAATTGCTCTACGCGATCGCATGGGACTGAACACGTTCGCGTAGGTTTGAGAGGCAGTGATCCGCGATCGCGTGAGTGATTTTGCGTTCGCGTAGGGTAAAGTGTGTGGGCAATTTGCTTTGTGCTTCGCGATCGCGAGGCCATTTCTGCGATCGCAATTAAGAAAATCTGGGCAGTGGAAAACTGTTCTTCGCGTCGCGTGGGCATGTTCGCGATCGCTTAGAGCAAATGACTGGGTAGAGAGTTTAAGTTCTGAAAATGGGGCGAAGTCCTATTTTTCCATTTTTGACGGATTGGAGCTCGGGAAGAGGCGATTTTTGGGAGATGTTCAGAGGAAACAACGGGGTAAGTGTTCTTAACGCAATATTAGTTAAATTACCCGAATCCATGGTTGTTTGAAACATTTAATTGGTGAATTAAGTTGAAAACTTGTGTTAATTTGGAGATTTGAGGGTCGAATTGATGTTGGATTTCAGTAAAATTTGTATGGTTGGACTCGTGGTTGAATGGGCATTCGTATTTTGTAACTTTTGTCGAGTTCCGAGACGTGAGCCCCACAGGCGATTTTTGAAATGGAATAAATTCCTATAAATTTTGCGGGCTGAATCAAATTTATTGTGGCTAGATTCGAGCAGTTCAGAAGTTGATACATGCAGAATGGAATTTCTAGAGCATTGTTTAGCTTGCTCGACATTGGATTCAGCTTGTTCGAGGTAAGTAACTCTTCTAATCTTGGAGCTGAGGGTATGAACCCTGAATATACATATTATGTTAATTGTTTGGAGGTGACGCACATACTAGGTGACGGGCGTGTGGGCGTGCACCATAGAAATTGTGACGTAACATTTTCATGGAATTATAGTAGTCAAAATATCTTGGCATTTTCCATGCAATTTTATGTGTTAAAGAAATTGAGCTGAGAATCATATTAAAAATCATGTTGAGGCTATGTGCCAGTATTATTGAGACCCACAGAGGTCATATTATTGTGAATTATTTGTTTTAAATTGAAAATTCATACTCAGTCATATTCATTTCATTGCATATCATATCTCAGTCTCTACAGTTTTATTATAGCACGTGAGTTATCCGTGCGGATACAGATATTGATACTATAGCACATGAGTTGTCTGTGCAGCACGTGAGTTGTCCGTGTAGATTATAGCGCTTGGGCTGAAGGAGCCCCTCCGGAGTCTGTACACCCCCCTCCCCTCCCCCAGTGAGTGCATGTACCTACTGAGTGCGAGTGCCGAGCAATTGAGAGGACTGAGTGACTGTGAGGACTGGGTGACTGGGAGGACTCAGTGAAATGATACTCTGAGAGTATGCATATGATTTTATCACTGAGTTGCATCGCATTGACATGCACACATGACATACAGGCATAGAGATGTATTTTTCTCATGCCGTACAGTATCACATCATTCATGATTTCTCACACATATTGACAAATGGGCATAGTGATGCATTTGTTTTACATTGGTTATCTGGAAAGCAAATGAACCATCTTATTTATTATTGAAAGGATTTTGGGAAAATTATTGTTTTCTAACTTATTCATATTTTTGGTAACTTCGGTAAAAGATTTGGGTTTTCACTGTTGTACTTGAAATGAAGACCTATTTTTGGAAATCAGGATTTAGCTGAGCATTTTATTTCTGAGTTATTTCATGTATTATTTGCCTTACGTTTTTATGGACGGTTGTGGACAATTGGTTTTGGACCCGACCTTGGTAAAAGCTCGTCACAACTTTCAACCTAAGGTTAGGTTTGTTACTTATTGAGTACATGGGGTCGGTTGTACTCATACTACACTTCTGCACCTTGCGTGCAGATGTTGGCTGTTGATGTTGATGTGTTTGTTGGGAGTTGGATCTGAAGATGTACCTGTGTTCCGGTTGTAGTTGCCTCTTGTTCATGGTAGCCTTAGATTTATATCAATCTATTCATGTACATTTCGAACAGGTGATGTATTATTTCATACCAGTTTTATAAATTCTATTCTTAGAAGCTCATGATTTGTACTACCAGTTCTTGGGGAATGTATAAGATTAAGATCTTTATTTACTTAAATTGCTTTAATAATTGTTATTGGAATTGGATAGTTAAAAGTTGACTTACTTAGCGGGTTGGTTAGGTGTCATCACGACTAGTTGGATTTTGGATCGTGACACAGGGCTTCCGGGCACAACAACAGTAAAATCAGAAAGCAAGAGGATTAAATTGTATAAAGCTTTTAATAGATTATTGCATAAGTTTGCAGGAAAATTCGTGTCCTTTACAATGATAATAAAGCTCACCATTTATAGTTGCACCTAGGGACAAGGTCCTAGGATCATACCCTTCTTTAATGTCAATTATGAGGGTCATTGAAAAATGTGTAACGGCGGGCATGAATGACAAATTCTTTATAACGGGCAATATACTAAATATTGTATAATATTCTCCATTAAATGCTACCGGCTGGTAAGCACTTATTTCATATTTATGAGCACCATTCTTTATGGTAACAAATGGAATAAAAGTCTTCGATTTTAGCTATCCTCTACCTTTGACTCCATGTATCACTCTCTTATGCAATCACTTAACATAGCATATATTACCCTATACAGATAGACCCCTACTTTTCGGCGACATAGCTTTGTGTTATCGGGAAGTTGGTGGAAGCATTCATTTTGGCGGGAATTTCATTGCCCCCCCTCTAAAAAGTTCCTGACGGTTGATTAGACGCATGTCTCTCCGCATTTAATGCCCTGAACACGCGTCATCCCACGATTCAACATAACTTTTACCGGCTATCGAGGTAATTATGGCTACGAATTTAGCCGCCTAAACCTTTACTTATACTCATCAACCTCTTTTATTCACACCCCATAATTCTCCAAACTCTTTCAAGCTCTCTTCATTCAACTTGTACTCTGTTCTTCAACCTTTCTTTAATTCTCTTCATAAGATAAAAGCTTTTCCTTCTTTTCTAACATAGAATGGCTTCATCTTAAAAAAATCTCAGTTCCTCAAAGAATAAAAGCAAAGCCGATGAAGCCGCTCCTCCTACAGTGAGCACTATCATCCCCAGGAGCCTTCTCACAACTAAAGACTTCGAAGAGAAATTTCCTTCTGCTAACCCTTGTACATGGGCCGTTGGCAGATATTCTTCTTCTATCAATCCTTTCAGTATTCCTGTTGTGAAGGAAGATTGTCATTGTCAATATTTGGACATTATCGCTCCTGATATGAAAGAAAGGTTAACCTTACCCAAGAAGTATTTTACGTACTTCTATACATATCCCTTCACTTTGGGGATATTTTTTCTGAGTGGAGAGCTTGAATCCGTTATTGTGGAGTTCTGCCTCCGCTATCAGGTATGTTTGGCACAAATGAGTCCCTCTGTATGGAGGACGATTGCTTATCTTTGGCGCCTNTGATTTGTACTACCAGTTCTTGGGGAATGTATAAGATTAAGATCTTTATTTACTTAAATTGCTTTAATAATTGTTATTGGAATTGGATAGTTAAAAGTTGACTTACTTAGCGGGTTGGTTAGGTGTCATCACGACTAGTTGGATTTTGGATCGTGACACAGGGCTTCCGGGCACAACAACAGTAAAATCAGAAAGCAAGAGGATTAAATTGTATAAAGCTTTTAATAGATTATTGCATAAGTTTGCAGGAAAATTCGTGTCCTTTACAATGATAATAAAGCTCACCATTTATAGTTGCACCTAGGGACAAGTTCCTAGGATCATGCCCTTCTTTAATGCCAATTATGAGGGTCATTGAAGAATGTGTAACGGCGGGCATGAATGATAAATTCTTTATAACGGGCAATGTACTAAATGTTGTAGAATATTCTCCATTAAATGCTACCGGCTGGTAAGCACTTATTTCATATTTATGAGCACCATTCTTTCTCGTAACAAATAGAACAAAAGTCTTCGGTTTTAGCTATCCTCTACCTTTGACTCCATGTATCACTCTCTTATGCAATCACTTAACATAGCATATATTACCCTATACAGATAGACCCCCTACTTTTTGGTGACATAGCTTTGTGTTATCGGGAAGTTGGTGGAAGCATTCATTTTGGCGGGAATTTCACTGACCCCCTCTAAAAAGTTCCTGACGGTTGATTAGACGCATGTCTCTCCGCATTTAATGCCCCGAACACGCGTCATCTCACGATTCAACATAACTTTTACCAGCTATCGAGGTAATTATGGCTACGAATTTAGCTACCTAAACCTTTACTTATACTCATCAACCTCTTTTATTCACACCCCATAATTCCCCAAACTCTCTCAAGCTCTCTTCATTTAACTTGTACTCTGTTCTTCAACCTTTCTTTAATTCTCTTCATAAGATAAAAGCTTTTCCTTCTTTTCTAACATAGAATGGCTTCATCTTAAAAAAATCTCAGTTTCTCAAAGAACAAAAGCAAAGCCGATGAAGCTGCTCCTCCTACAGTGAGCACCATCATCCCCAGGAGTCTTCTCACAACTAAAGACTTCGAAGAGAAATTTCCTTCTGCTAACCCTTGTACATGGGTCGTTGGCAGATATTCTTCTTCTATCAATCCTTTCATTATCCCTACTATGAAGGAAGATTGTCATTGTCAGGATTTGGACATTATCGCTCCTGATATGAAGGAGAGGTTAACCAAGAAGTGTTTTACGTACCCAAGAAGTGTTTTACGTACTTCTATACATATCCCTTCACTTTGGGGATATTTTTTCTGAGTGGAGAGCTTGAATCCGTTATTGTGGAGTTTTGCCTCCGCTATCAGGTATGTTTGGCACAAATGAGTCCCTCTGTGTAGAGGACGATTGCTTATCTTCAGCGCATGTGCCAAGAAACGGGGGATGAGCTAACCCTAATTCACGTGATGAACCTTTATTCCCCCAAGATCTTCTGTGGGGGAATGATTAACTTTAGCAAGCGAGGCCGCCATGCACTGCTATCCAGTATGGATAATGATAAAGACTGTGGGTAGATGGAACAATTTGTTTCAGTTAACACCGATGACATCATCCCGGTCTTGGCTCTGTCTTTCCCGGAATTGTGGAACCGCACTCGTAAGTATATAGTTTGTTTCTGCTTCTGTTAAAGATCATTCCTCGTAATTATTGACTTTTCTTCCCTTACCTGTCTCAGTGACTCGGTGGGTTCCCACTAAGGTTGAGGGCTTGGACCATTGGGTTCATAAAATTTTGGACGTTACTACGCCCGAAACCCGCACGTGGAAAGAGTTGTCCCTGAAATATGGGTGGAAGGCTAAAAATCATGGTAAGTTAAACTTATCTTGTCTTTACTTTTTCTTATAAGAAAGTTGTCTGATTCTTCTCTCCTATTGAATATAGGTCTACCCCATGGCTCAGTTGTCATCCCCGAGGAGGACATTTTGGCCGATCCTGCTGATGCGGCGAGGCTGTTGCAGAAGGCCTTTTCACAGACAGGCTTCTCCGGGCCTGCTTCTGGTGCGATTCCTTCTTCTCGGAGTCCCCGACCGAAGAACAAGCAACCAAAAAGAAGGAGTTCCTCTGCGGCCGGAGGAAAGAATAAGAGGGTGAAGAATGCTTCCCCCGAGTTATCTCCGAAAGTTGTGGTAACGAGCCCTCCACCTGGGCCGACCATATATACCGTGATGATTGGCAATGATGGAGAAGCCAGCGAGGAGGGTGCTTCTCTACATAGAAGACGACGGACCTTCCTCAACTCAACAAACTGCTATATCTGTTGAGTTAGTTACACTAACCAGGGATGATGCCCCGATGCTCTGGGGGGAGTTTGAAATGGTGGAAAATGCCAACTCCCGTTTTCGGATCCCAGTCCCTACGCCCTGTATTATGGAGGTGAGTACCGGGTCCCTACCATCTTCGGTTGACGAGCAACCAACAACCAGCACTGCGTTTGCCACCGCTGTTTCTTACCCATAAACGCCATCAGCTTCATCGCCTTCTTCACCAACTCTTCCACCAACAACTGTTATATCATCTCCACCGTCCGCATCTGTCCGAGAAGAGGAAGTTTCTCTCCCACAATCCCCGGTTCATGGGAATATGGGGTGAAATTATGCTGCACCCTCAGAAGATTCGCAAAGGAGGAGGAGCGTTACTCTCTCGGTATCTACCGAATGCAATTTGTTGTCCCGACAGGTGGAACTTGCTAACTATATGAAGCCTTTGGCTTCAGAAAAATATTGTGAAAAGCTATAGGCTCTCTCGGGAGAGTTCTTATTGAACAAACCTTTGTCATATCTCCTGTCTTTGATTTAGTAATATATTGAGTTCGCCCTTCTTATTTCGTAGGCCAATTTCCTTGCTTCCGAGGAACTCCAGATGTTGATTCGGGAAAACGAAGAACTTACCACCGGGCAGGATCAACTTTTGTCCGAGCGGGACCAAACTGCTGCTCGCCTCTCAGAACTGAAAGCCATTGCTGCTAAGGCTGTTGTGTTGGAGGCTTGTTTACAGCGAAGCGAGCAAGAAGTGGAGACCCTTAGCCAAAAGATCGCCCCGATGAGGGTTCAATTTGAAGAGGAAAGGGCTAAATGGGCTGAAGTCCATGTGTCTCTCTTGCTGCATTCGATCGCGAGGTTGCCTCCGCTGAAAGATTGACCAATTTGGAGGTAGCCTTGAACTACAAAACTGAAGACCTTGCTGCTGCCGAGGTGAAATATACCCAACTGGAGGAGAAGTATAAGACGATCATTGAGCAATTGTCCACGAACTCGACATTAGCTTCAAGTCTATTAGATTCGCCCGGGAAAACCTTTCTGCCTAGGTTGACCAACTTAAAGAAGAACTCAAGCGTCGAGCGGCTTCCTTCATTGTTGAAGAAATATATGTTACGTACAACATAAGGAGAAAAACCATGGAAGAGGCTAAAGCTAGTGTCATTGACTTCGATTCCGAAATCGCTAAATTCCGTGAGCTAGAGTCAGCTGCTAAAAGGGGTCTCCCGATAAGGCCTGATGCTTCCGGTTCTTCTAGTTCCGGTTTTGAATCCTTGGAAACTGAAGAGGAACTGAAGGAAGAAGATGTTGAAGGCCAAACTGATGAGGGCCAAGGTATTGAGCCAGTGGCGGATCTACATACTTCCCCTGGGGGCACGAATGATTCTCTTTCTCCGGGTTCCAGAGATGCAGCAGTTTAGCTTTTCATTTCTTATCCCAACTTTTGTACGTGTGTCGTTTTGGCATATTTATTGTGAATAAAAGCATCTTTTTCTCAAGTATTGCATGAGTCTT
This sequence comes from Nicotiana otophora, assembly GCA_000715115.1. Lineage (NCBI taxonomy): Eukaryota > Viridiplantae > Streptophyta > Magnoliopsida > Solanales > Solanaceae > Nicotiana > Nicotiana otophora. The sequence goes on along the minus strand of AWOL01S0041698.1, from coordinate 21,158 downwards.
ATTGCGTTCTTTTGTTTGAACATTTATGCAAGTTTTAATTTTTGCGTTCTTTCTTGCTTAAGTGTTTTGCGCAAATTTTACTGTTTGCGTCTGATCATGCAAGGCTTTGGGTGTATTTTCCCTTGAAAATATTTGAATTTCGGGCACAAATTCTTCTGAAATCAACTCTTTATCGTGAGGGTTTTTATAAGAGAGGGCCCTCTTATGCTTACGGTGCTCTTGAAGAGGACGTCTCCTGTTCATTATGGCACTAGCATTTGAAGTACTTGTTTAACTTTCAAATGACAAAATCAATTCATCGTTCAGATAAGAAACAAGATAGAAATGAAAGGACTTTACTTTATTCCTTCTATTTTCAAAAAAAAGTACATAACCATTCGTTATGCTAAAAAGAAATTTCCATTCATTGTGGCTAACTTGTATAACTTGTTTCTATGAGGTTGGCCGCGTAGTCCCCGGTCCCGATGATACAACTATATTTTTGGTTTTTGTATTTCGGTCAACATGACAGTCATTGTTGTCGTATCCTCATATCATTCCCCCCAGTGTTCGAATGCGAAGAATGCGAATTTGAACACTGGAAGTTTTTCACCTTCGAGGACTCTACCAATGAATTGCTAGATAATCTTCAGTTCGGTAACAAACTTCACTTCCCCTAAGGAATTTATGCTATCGAGCCAAAGACTATTTAACAATCCTCTAGTGGTTTGCACTTGTGAACGGTCGGGTAACCTTTGCTCGATAGCAAGCTTAATTTCCCGGTGGAAATTTTGCTACCGAGCCAAAGATTATCTAATCGCTCCGGAGTGGTTCTTCGCTTGTGTGCCTTGCTATTTAAAGGTCTTATTGCTGCTGTTGAAACCTTCTTTGTAGTATGTTTTCCATTGCTGCCTTGTTAAAAACCTTACCAGAAAAACCCAATTGGGACAAAAACTGGACGAAGGGAAAAATAGTGCAGCACATACTATTAGTACAGGTCATGTTCATCAGCAATAATATCTCTTAAGGTGTACCACATTCCAGTTGCTTGGCAACTTTTCTCCATTTTGATTCTCCAACTCGTATGAACCTTTTCCGGTGACAGCTGAAACCCAGTAGGCCTTCCCATGTTAGACCTAGCTACCATACATTGAGTTTCCAGGTATTTTGAGTTACTTTCCTTAGAACCAAGTCTCCCACTTTGAAATAACGGAGATTGGTTCTTCGATTATAATATCTTTCTAACATCCTTATATGTGCCAAGTCCCTGCGCTCATCTAGTAACTCTAAGTTGACTAACATTGCTTCGTTGTTTGCCTCTTCACTTGCCTTGAAATATCTCAAGGTAGGCTCCCCTACTTCTATTGGGATTAAGGCTTCTGCTCCGTACATAAGGAAGAAAGGAGTTTCTCTTGTGCTCAATTTGGCCGTTGTTCGTTATGCCCATAGCACTCCAGGCAGTTCCTCAGGCCATTTACCTTTAGTTGCTTCCAATCTATTTTTGAGATTTTGTATAATCACTTTTTTCGTTGATTCTACTTGACCATTTGCTCTCGAATAATAGGGCGAGGATGTGATTCTTTTGATTTTCAAGTCTTCAAGGAACTTTGTGATCCTTGCGCCTATAAATCGTGGCCTGTTATCGCATGCTATCTCTTTTGGTATTCCAAATCTGTAAAGTATGTCCTCCCACAAGAAATCCACCTCTTCACGTTCGCCGATCTTCTAATAAGGACCTTCTTCAACCCACTTAGAAAAATAGTCAGTCAAAATCAAAAGAAATCTTACCATGCTAGTGGCTGGTGGTAGTGGTCCGATGATATCCATTCCCCACTTCATGAACGGCCATGAAGACAGAACCCACTGTAACAGTTCAGCTGGTTGATGTACCAGTGGTGCGTAGCAATGACACTTATCTCATATTTGTACGAAAGCTTTGGCGTCTTGTTCTATTCGGGGCCAATAGTATCCTGCCATTACCAATTTAAGTACCAAAGTGTCTGCGCCCGAATGATTTCCACATATCCCTTCGTGGACTTCTTGCATAACATAGTTAGCTTCGGAAGATCCCAAGCATTGGGCCAGCGGGCCTTAGAAATATTTTCTGTATAGTTGACCTCTTTTGAAGCTATATCGTGCTGCTTTGGCACGCAATGGGATGCCTTGGAGTCTTCGGGCAACTTCCCGTGTTCGAGAAAATCAATGATCTCATTTCTCTAGTCCCATACCAAATTTGTTGTATTCATCTCATAGTAACTATCTGCGCCCAGAACTGAGTGCATGAGCTATACTACCGTCTCGGAATCTGATCCCTTCATTTTCATTTATGAACCAAGGTTAGCTAATGCATCCGCTTCTGTAATTTCTTCCCTCAGGATATGCATAATTGACCACTCCTGGAACCGAGGAAGCAGAGCCTGAACCTTCACTATGTATTATTGCATGCGTTCCTCTTTGGTTTCGAAGATTCCATAGACCTGATTTACCACCAGCTGGGAGTCGTATTTGATTTCTATGACCTCAGAATCTAGTCCCCGGGCCAAATTCGAGTCTTGCAATCAAAGCTTCATACTCTGCTGCGTTGTTAGCCAAAAAGACCGTTCTTATGGCCTGCCTTAGGGTTTCTCCTGAAAGCATGGTTAATACTATGCCAAGCCTGGACCCCTTTACGTTGGAAGCTCCATCCGTAAATAGGGTCCAAACTCCCGATGTCTATTCTGAAACCATCACTGCTTCTTTGGTTGCCAGAGGTAGAAATCCCAGACTTAAATCGGCCACACAGTCATCCAAAACATGTGACTTAATTGCATTCCTAGGTTTATATTCTATGTCAAATTCACTCATTTCGATAGCCCATTTGGCCAACCTACCAGAGAGTTCGTGTTTATGAAGGATATTAAGCTCGGGAAAGGTGGTCACCACAGCTATCGAGTGACATTGGAAGTAAGGCCTCAGCTTCCGAATGGCAATTACAAGAGCTAAGGCCAGCTTCTCCAGATACGGGTAACGAGTTTCTTCTCTTGTTAAAATTCTACTAACGTAATAAATAAGAGATTACGTACCTTCATCCTCACGGACTAAAATGACGCTTACCACAACCTCTAAGACTACTAGGTAGATTAACAATTTTTCACCTTCCTCCGTCTTTGACAATAATGGAGGGCTTGATAAGTACCTTTTCAAATCCCTCAAAGCTTGCTGGCATTCCGGGGTCCATTCGAAGTTGTTCTTTTTTAGCAACGAAACAAAATGGTGGCGTTTCTCTGATGACCAGAAAATGAACCTACTCAAAGCGGCCAATCTCCATGTGAGCCTTTGAACCTCTTTTACGCTTGATAGCTGGTCCGGGATATCTTCAATGGATTTGATCTTATTAGGGTTTACCTAAATCCCCCTTTATGACACCATAAATCGTAGGAACTTACCGGAACTGACCCTGAACGCGCACTTCTCGGGGTTAAGCTTCATGTTATGCTTCCTCAGGATGTCAAAAGTTTCTTGCAAATGCTTAAGATGATCACCTGCGTTCAAAGACTTAACAAGCATATTGTCTATATAAACTTCCATGATTTTCCTTATCTGTTTTTCAAACATCTTGTTTACGAGCCACTGATAAGAGGCTCTGGTGTTCTTTAGCCCGAAGGGCATTACATTATAGCAATACGTGCCGAAATTCGTTATGAACGAAGTTTTTTCCTGATCCTCCGGGTTCATTTTAATTTGGTTGTACCCGGAATAAGCATCGAGGATACTCATTAACTCATGCTCGGTTGTTGCATCAATCATTTGATTAATGTTTGGCAGTGGGAACAAGTCCTTTGGGCACGCCTTATTCAAGTCCTTATAGTCTACGCACATGCAAAACTTATTTTTCTTCTTAGGAACTACTACTACGTTAGTTATCCAGTCTGGATATTTTACCTCTCAGATCGAACCGATATCAAGTAAGGGAGTTACCTTTTCCTTGACGAATTTATATTTGTCTCGGCAATAGAACGTTTCTTTTGTCTTACCGGAGGAATGTTGGGATCCAACTTAGCTTGTGTACGGACACTTCCATCGGGATACCTGTCATATCCATATGTGACCGCGCAAAACAATCGGCATTATACTTAAGAAATTCAATAAATCCAGACCTGAGTTCGGGGTGTAGTCTTGTCCTCAAATGGAATTTACTCTCTAAGAACTTTTCAAACAATGCGACTTGCCCCAGCTCTTCCACTATGGACTTTGTTGCGTTTGTCTTTTCTAGTACCTAGAAATATCTTGGCACTTGATAAGATTCTGACGCTTCTTCCCCCTGGTTAACTTCACTTGATTTTGGAGCAAGCGTCGGTTCCTGTAATTGCTATGCCGCATGCTCCTTCCCTTTGCTACTGGAGACCAAAATCACATTCATCTCCCTTACCGCCGGTTGGTCGCCTTTTATCTGTTTAATCCCCTCGGGAGTTGGGAATTTCAGCAACTGATGATACGTTGATGGTACGGCTTTCATCTCGTGCAACAACGGTCTTCCCAGAATAATGTTGTAACCCACATCACCATCTACAACCTCAAAAAGGGTAGTCTTCATAACCCCTCGGAATTTGTGGGCAGCAGGATCTCTCCTCGGGTTGTCATGCTTGCGAGTTTTGTGGCTGGAATGATGCTTCCGGTAAGTTTGGCTTGCTTCAATACTCTCCATTGTATGATATTTTCCAAACTTCTTGGATCCATCAGAACACGTTTGATTTTAAAATATAATACATTTAAAGAAATTACTAATGCGTCGTTGTGCGGTAGCAATAATCCGTCTACATCTTCCTCCGTGGAAGTGATATAGTCCTCAGCAACTTCCCAGAGCCTCTTGCCGTGGGTTACTGTTACCTTCGTATTTTTTGCTACCGAGAAGGTAACCCCGTTAATCTTGTTCCCCCCGAAAATTATGTTGATCGTCTGGCGCGGGGGGTCTTCTCCTTTTATTGAGGGCTCCGCGTTATCACGATTGTGGCCGTAATTGTTTTTGGCCCGGTCACTTAAAAATTCCCTGAGATGGCCATTTTCAATTGTGTCGCCACCTATTCACGCAGATGTTTGCAGTCCCTAGTTCGGTGGCCGTTCATCCCGTGGTATTTGCACCATAAATTCGGATCCCTCTGGCTGGGATCGGACCTAGTTAGCTTCGGGAACCGTGCTTCATTAATGTTCCTCATAGCCGATACCAACTCTACTGCACTGAAGTTGAAGTTGTCTGGAATAGGAAGTATCTCGGGAACCTATTGCTTTCTTATCCTCTAGCGATTAGTTTTTTCGGCTGCTATCAGTTCTTCTGTCGGTAATGAACTTGTCTACCAACCAAAAACCTATGATGCGTCCTTCTGCCCGTTCGTAGGGCAAAAATCGGCCCCTTGAAGACCGTCTGTCTATGTCGAAATCGTCTTTTGATTTTTCTTTATTCTTCTCCCGACCTTTAGCTGATGCCGGGAAGCCGAGTTGATCATCCTCAATCCTTATCTTTGACGCGTACCGGTTGTGAACATCCACCCAAGTCGTTGCTTGGAATTCGAGCAAGCTTTTCTTCAACTTCCGGGAAGCATCAGAACATCTCGGATTCAAACCCTTGGTGAAAGCTTCAGCTGCCCATTCATCCGGAACAGCTAGGAGCAACATCCTTTCCTTATGGAACCGGGTTACAAATGCTCGCAGCTACTCGGACTCTTCTTGTGCAATTATGAATATGTCGGCCTTCCGGGCCTGTACCTTTCAGGCCCCGGCATGAGCCTTAATGAAAGAATCTGCGAGTATCTCAAAGGAATCTATGGAATACTTGGGTAATAGTGAATACCACGTCAAGTCTCCCCTTGTGAGAGTCTCTCCGAATTTTTTCAGCAAAACAAATTTGATCTCGTGGAGAGCTAAATCGCTCCCCTTCACCGCCATTGTATAGGTGGTAATATGCTCATAAGGGTCCGAAGTCCCATCATATTTCAGAACGTCAGGAATTTTAAACCGCTTCGGGATCAATTCTGGTGCCCGCGCTTGGTTTGTACGGAAACTGAGTATACTTCTTTGAGTCTGGCCCTTTCAGCACCGGTGGTGCACCCGAGATTTGGTCTGTGCGGGCATTCACTTCCCTCGTAAATTGTATGAGTTCACTTTTGAAGGGATCGCTCTCGTTGTTGTGATCGGATATGCTCCCCCCGGCCCCATCGAAGTCGACCGCACCCCTCGGGGCGTTGTTGTCGACCCTCTACATTGTTTGATTTGCGGGAGCACCTGGAGGAACTGGGCCTCGTCCATTCGCGTTGTTGGAAGCACCCGATAACGCCTGCTTTAATTCTGTCATAACATTATCCTGCCGTATGAGATGGCCTAGAATGACCTCTTGTTGCTCATGCAAGACCCTTACCGCTTCAACAACATACTCCTCTTCAGCATCATCAGGAGTCGCCTCTTGAATATGTTGCGGGTATCGCCTACCATGGATCGGCGTGGCATCGTTCCCCTCATTGCGGGTATTACTGATTGAATCCTCGTGCTGAAGGCTGATATCCTTGGGCCTCAAGATTGTGTGTGTTGTTAACATCATTATTTACCATTTTTTGAGATTTTTTGCTAAGAACAAATAATCAAAATACGTTAGTAAAAAAGGCAAGGACCAACTTAATACCACGACTGTCTAGGCCCCATGGTGGGCCCCAAACTATTTATCCGTAAAATGGTACAGTTGAAGGGACACGTATGCAATACCCTTCAAGGTATTTAATATTGAACTTTCCAATATCACTATATTGAACTTTCCAATATCACTATGTATCTTCCATTTTATCATAGTGGTGAGCACCCTCCA
>AWOL01S0041698.1:0-13107 GCA_000715115.1 Nicotiana otophora | reverse complement strand
GGAAACAGCCTCTCTACCCCAAGGTAGGGGTAAGGTCTGCGTACACACTACCCTCTCCAGACCCCACTAGTGAGATTATACTGAATTGTTGTTGTTGTATCCTCCATTTTATCATAAATTTTGCCTTAATTTGTTCCCTGTTAAAGGGACACATATGCAATACTCTTCAAGGTAAAATATATAGATAAAAGTTCACTTTTCAAGGCAAAATAATGTCATAGTTCCAACGCATCATCAAGTTCGATTAGGAATCAAATTCCTCCACCAATTTCAATTTGAACACGATAGTGTTATCTCACGTCGCCTTTGTGCAGCTGATCCCACATCGAATAATTCTACAAAAGGCCGCCCATTGATGCCTATATATATATCGCACACCTTTATTTGCAAACATCAATTGACAGCGTTTGCCGATCGTGTTGAGTAGGCCTTTGACGCGTAAGCGCCCAAGGTAATTTCTTCTTCTATACATATATGTATCTATTTTGTTTCCTCTTATTTTAGGCCAAACAAGAAGGATAAATCCATGACGGCATATAGATGATTAAATCCACAATAACATACAAGAGGATAAATCTCTCGCAACATATAGACGGATAAATCCATATCAACATATAGACGGATAAATCCATACCAACATATAAACGGAAAATTCACATTGCCATATAGTCGGATAAATCCATGCCAACATATAGACGGACAAATCTCCATCACCATATAGACGGACAAATCTACATCAACATATAGACGAATAAATCCATACCAACATATAGACGGACAAATCTACATCAACATATAGACGAATAAATCCATACCAACATATAGACGGACAAAACCCCATAACCATATAGACGGACAAATCCACATCAGTATATAGACAGACAAATCCAAATATATAAACAGACAAATCCACATCAACATATAAACGGATAAATCCATACCAACATATAGACGGAAAAATTCCCATCACCATATAGACGGACAAATCCACACTATATAGATGGTCAAATCTACATCACTATATAGACGGATTAAATCCATATCAACATATAGACGGACAAATCCCCATCACTATATAGACATACAAATTCACATAAGCATATAGACGTACAAATCCATATCACCACATAGACGGACAAATCCATATCACCATATAGAAGGACAAATTCTCAACGGCATATAGAAGGATCAACTCGTAACAAGACTGGCTTAAGGTGCAAAAAAACTTAAATGTCCATCTTAAACTTGGAAAATTACAGATCCTTTTAAGGGAAAACCCACGAAGAGACCAACTTAAGGTGCAAAGGGACTTAAACGTCCACTTTAATATTGAAAAATTATAGTTCTTTTTAAAACAAACCCATGAATAGGCCAACTTAAGGTGCAAAGGGATTTGAATGTTCACCTTAAGATTGAAAAGCATAGTTCCTTTTAAGGACAAATCCGCGAAGAGACCAACTTAAGTCGCAAAGGGATTTAAACATCCACCTTAAGATTGAAAAATTATAGTTCATTTTAAGGACAAACCGTAAAGAAACCAACTTAAGGTGCAAAGGGATTTAAACGCCCACCTTAAGATTGAAGAATTAGAAAGCCTCAACCTAAAGACTTGGTGGATTTGTAGATCTCAACTTGAAGATCGATAAATTTGATGATTTGATGGACTAGAAGATTTGGCAGACTTTGACACGTCAACTTGAAGAGCGATGGACTTTAAACTTCAACTTGAAGAATTAGCAAACTTGAAGACTTCAACTTAAAGAATTGGAGGGATTAAACAACTCAACTTGAAGACTTGGAGGGATTGAATACTTCAACTTAATGACTGGCAGACTTGCAGATTTCAACAGGACGGTGGACTTGAAGACCAACAAACTTGAAGGTTTGTCGTACATGAAGACATAGCGAATCCCCGGACTTCAATGCAAATACTTGGCATCCTCCTACAAGTCATACCATTGAAGATACCAATTTACCATGGAGGGTTGCCTCCTTTACATCAAATGAGATCCAAAGTTTCACAGAAGAATAGTGTTTCAGCTTGATTTTACATTCCTTCATACTTCACTCGGACAACAATTGGGGCAAGATATATCTTTTGAACTTATACGACTGAACTTAGAATAAAACTCTAAATATCCTACGTACCTCGGTGAAGAGAATCAAGTCATACCATAGTTCAAAATGGGTTATTTTATTTTTAATGTCCTAACTTTTGCCTAGACTGCCTCTTTTGAGGTTTTTAACTTAGCGGACTTTTCTTTTTTTGGCCGTACATAGTTTATACTCTAGCGCCTGGAGTAACATGTAGTTTATGCTCTTATGTTAAGGAGCATAACGACTTGTAGTTTAACCTCACATTTTGAGAAGTTTTGCAACTTGAAGATTTTGCTCAAACTTGAAGAGCATTACAGCTTGAAAATTTAGCTCAAAATTTTATAGCTTCATGGCATGCAGTTTAGGCTCGTGCCTCCAGGAGCATTGCAACTTGAAGATTTTTCTCAAATTTTAAGAGCTTCATGACATGTAGTTTAGGCTCGTGTGTCTAGGAACGTTGCAACTTGAACACCTTGCTCAAATTTGAAGAGCTTCATGACATGCAGTTTAGGCTCGTGTGTCCAGGAGCGTAGTAATTTGAAGATTTAGCTCAAATTTGAAGAGCTTTGCAACTTGAAGTATTTGCTTGACTTTTAAGAATTTCGATTTGAGTCTTCGCTCGAATTTGAAGAGCTTTGCAACTTGAACACTTTGCTCGAATTTGAAAAACTTTACAATTTGAAGACTTTGCTCAAATTTGAAGAGCTTTGCGACTTGAATACTTTGCCCAAATTTGAAAATCTTTACAGCTTGAAGACTTTGCTCAAATTTGAAGAGCTTTGCGACTTGAATACTTTGCCCAAATTTGAAAATCTTTACAGCTTGAAGACTTTGCTCAAATTTGAAGAGCTTTGCGACTTGAATACTTTGCCCAAATTTGAAAATCTTTACAGCTTGAAGACTTTGCTCAAATTTGAAGAGCTTTGCGACTTGAATACTTTGCCCAAATTTGAAAATCTTTACAGCTTGAAGACTTTGCTCAAATTTGAAGAGCTTTGCGACTTGAATACTTTGCCCAAATTTGAAAATCTTTACAGCTTGAAGACTTTGCTCAAATTTGAATAGCTTTACGCCTTAAATATTTAGTCCAAAATTGAGGAGCTTCGTGACATACAATATATACTCATGTACCAAAAAGCATTATAACTTGCAGTTTAGGCTCGTGTGTTGAGGAGCACTCCAACATGAGTTTAGGCTCGTGCATTGATGAGCATTATAACTTGCAGTTTAGGCTCATGCATTTAGGAGCATTATAACTTGCAGTTTAGGCTCATGCGTTAAGGAGCATTACAACTTGCAAATTATGCTCGTGCGTTGAGGAACATTGCAACATGTATGGACTCTTCAGTTTCATCTTCGGATGAATACTTGCCCCCATTCTCAGCATCCTCTACTTCTATTTAATAATGAGGCTCAAAGCCAGGAGACCTTTGATATCCACTTATAGCCATACTCAATTCTACATCATGAGCACGAGTTACTAGTTCTTTAAATGTTTTAGTCTTTATGCCTTGTAAGATATAGCGAAGACTCTAGTGCATGCCTTGAATGCACATTTCGATGCCAGAAGTTTTGCTAAGGCGATCTTTGCAGTTGAGGCTTAAGCTCCTCCAGCGGTTGACGAAGTCAATAACTGGATCATCCTTTCCTTGATGAGTGTTTGTAAGTTCGATCATGCTTACGATGCATCTTGTGCTATAGAAACGATTAATAAACTCCTTCTCTAACTGCTCCCAACTATCGATGGATCCAGGTTCGAGATCTGTGTACCAATCGAATGCATTACCTTTGAGAGATCGAACAAACTGTTTGACAAGATAATCATCATACGTTCCAGCATTGTTGCAAGTTTCAACAAAGTGTGCTACATATTGTTTCGGATTTTCCCTTGTCGTCGAATTGTTGCAACTTAGGAGGTTGATAACCAGCATGCATCTTCAAGTTATCAATTCTTTGCGTATACGGCTTTGCATATGTGAGATATAATGAGGACGACGACTCAGGATTATCTTTGATAGCCTCCATGATGAAGTCCTTCAATTTCTCAACGGAAATTGGACCTTCAGCGGAGACTTAGATCTTCTTAGTTGTCGTTGCTTGCTTTTCGGAAGAGTCCCATTTCTCTTGTAAACTTTGAAGATTTAAAGGTGTTTGTATGGATTCTCCTTCTACTATACTATCCAACTATTTGTTAAATTGGAAACTTTAGCATCTTGATCTTGCACGCGCTTTGACAAGCCTTCAACTACTTTTGTCAAATTTGCGAGTTGTTCTTATACGGTAGAAACTTCAATAACCATTGCTTGCACGATGTTCGTAGAGGATGAAGAATGTAAATAGATCATTATTGGGATAGAGCTTGGAGGTCGCGTTAATTGAGACTAAAGTAGATTCAGCGCTCAAGTCATCAACATAACCTTGCATGAAAGGTTTCTCAAACTTAGATAAACTAAGTTGGGCAAGAACCTTTTCGATCCTTTTGGCGACATCATTCCCTTTTTGGGTCGTGCTTGTAGAGGGTCTTGCTCCTTTTGAAGATGAAGATCCTAAAATAGGGGTTGACGTGGACGACACTTAGAATGTTTGTTATCCTAAAGAGCTTGCTTTGATCCTTGTAACTTGCCCAAAACTTCCAAAGGTAACATCGAGAATGCTTTCCACATTAGCATAGAACTTGGAATTAGCAGCCTCATTGGAAGTTGATCTGGAGTTAATTTTCTGTAAAGCCATTTCGATGTTCTTGAACTTTGGTGATTGAAAAGTTGAAATGAGAGGTAGAGATTATCCCACTGGGCGTGCCTGAATTTGTAGGCAATAAATTTGCGTCAAGAAAATAATCGAGACCGAAAGATATTGCAACAATCGTAGTATTTGATTTCAAATAGTTTGAGCGTTACAATCTCTATGGTTCCTCTGATTCTACTTTTTCAATATAAATTCAAGGGTCTTTGAGCTTGATCTTGAATTTGAATTTGTTTTATCCGTTGCGAACGCTTTGATGGTTGCCACGAATTCTATCACGAACAAGTAGCCTTGATCTTGAACGCCTTGTATTTGATTTGACTTAGTTCTTAATTTTGAATACTTGAAATTTGTGTTGAAGTGCTTGAATGCTTAAAAACTTGCAGTTTGCAGAGAATTATGGTATTTGATCCACGAGCTCCCTTGTGTCTTCTTGTTATAACTTCTGGTGTCCTTTTCTAAATGACGAAGACCCCTATTTATAGTTGTGGGGGGAAGAGTTGTGATGAGAACAAACTCTTTCCGACCAATCAGATTGAAGAGTGACAAGGCCTCATTTGATTGGTCAGAACATGTCACTTGCACATGTGGCGTGATTTCGTTGACCTTTTAATTTGACTTGGCATGCCTTATCATTTTGACACATGGCACGATCCTATTGGCTCTTCTGTTTGACTTGGCATGCCACGTCATTTGACACGTGGCATCAACCTAGCCCTCTAGGAAGATGGCATATTGGCCTAATAAAGTGGGCTCATCATTTGTAGCCCAACTAAATAGACTAGCCCAATAAATTTGGATTTCTTTATTTAACCCATATGTATTGGACTTATATAATTAATTAAATTATATTAGCCTAATATTATTTATTTGGATTGAAATATATTTAATTGAGATTAAATCCAAATTTCTTATGGATTTAAATTCAATAAAATTTTGTATGCCTACATGTACTACAACAGCAACAAACCTAGTGTAATCCCACATGTAGGGTCTGGGGAGGATAATATGTACGCACAACTTATTCCTACCTTCGTTTGACCCAAAATTTAAATTTAGATTTAAACAATTAGATTTACTAATAAAGTGGAGTTAATCGTAGCTAATGTTCCAAAAGATGTCTTAACAGATTTTGTTGCAAGATAATATGAGTATTATCTAAGTAGCAATAAATGGTGGCAATATGGTTATATTCAATGATACAAAAATGAAGGAGATAGCATTAAATAACAATAAATAACAATGAATGACATTTAGGTAAATAAAAACATGTGAGCCATCCGAAAAGGGTGAGATTCTTTGGTATTCTTTTCTGACAATGATGATTGATTGATGGGCCTTTGAATATTCGGATTCCCCTTGGAATGTGGGAGAAAAGTTACACAAGAATCTCAAGAAAAATGTATATTTTGTATGCGTATAATAAAGCAAGAGTTTTCAAAGAATGTCAATGGGTTGTCTTATAAGTGCGTGTTTCATGTGCCAAAAAACCCTAATAGTACAGATATGTCAATGTGTTGTCTTATAAGTGAGTGTTTCATGTGCCAAAAAAACATAATAGCACAGATACAAAGAATATTCTTTTTAAAATCTTATCCTAAAATTAGCCATTATTATTCTGTTTAAGAAGGGTGCTCGTCCTCGACCTTGATCTATGTTGACTCCTCGACCCCGCCTTTCATCTCATGTGAGATCACTTCGACCTTGAACGTGCCTTTTATCGAAGTCATATTGGTGACACGTGGCCGCCCTTGAAGGCCCTCTTAATGCTTATATGGTTTAAACTTAACTAAGATAATTTTTGGCTCATACAACCTTGTGAAGATAGAGATGTTGTTCCGATCGACTCTCGACTCAGATGGTCCAGTACATAAACCGTAGTAATAATTAAATGAACCTAGCTCTTAACTTTGATCAAGCATTTAAACTTTGAACGGAGCTACAGTAGCCGGAAAATATGAGTTAGTCATCAGTTATCTGCAAATACAGAAACGGCGAGAAAATTGCTCAAATTCTGAAGCGAAACCAACTGGGTAGGAAGCAGTACGAAAACATTAGCGAGTGAAAAAACAAAAGAGGAATGGAGATGCGGGGTATCGATCCCCATACCTCTCGCATGCTAAGCGAGCGCTCTACCATCTGAGCTACATCCGCTTCGCTGATACTGTTCCCTATTGGTTCTAATTTGTCAAACGTAAGTAATTTCTTCTAGTAAACTTCACACAAAACCTAAAATATTCATATTTGAGCTTTAAAGAGTAATAAATTCTGAAATTTATTATATTGAATTTGTCTTACATTTGAGAAATTCCAAAATGGAGGGACATACAATTTTGTAATTAGTTTTGAAATGAATAGATAGCATATTTAATCATTGATTTTTAGATTTTCTTGGACTTAGACACCTATATATATTTTGCTGTTACAGTGAGTTATTCTGGCACTCAAAGCTGATTGTTTTCATTTGAATGTAGCAATTCATTGCGGAAATAGATTGATACACAAATTGACACTTTAACTTGCACGATTTCATGGTACACACAAATAGGTAGAAACCAAAATATAAGTTGAATAAACAAGCAATATGATATATTCTGATAAGATTTGAACGTAAAAACCTCTTTGGTCAACAAAGCCTAAGACCTTTAAACGTTAAACTGGACATATATTATACTAAAATCTTTAACCAAAAACAGCATATTAATGACTTATACACTGATAGCGTAAACAAATTTCTACACATCAGTATATATTTTAAGTTTTTAGTGATATTTCTGCTGACACCTCCGTGAGCTGACCTTTCTTGCATTTCCCTTAATCTCTTTCCAAACGTCACAATTTGGTCTGGACGAACTCGCATACAATAAATTAGGGGTGTACAAAGAAATTCGATAATCGCACCAAACAGGATAATCTGAGTCAAAACGGATAAAAACCCGATTGTGGTATGGTTTGATTTGGTTTGGTATTGGAAAAAACCCCCGACCGTAATTGGTTTGGTTTGGGTTTAATTAAAAAAGTCAAATCGAAACCAAATCAACCCGATATTACATTTATTAATTTTTAAAAATATTTTATACATATAAATATTTATTGTAATATAATTTATAAATATTTCTTAAACTTGTTCACAATTTTATCTTTAAACGTATTATTTGAAGTTTGGACTTAACATTTTTGAATGGTCCAATAAATTTTATAGCCCATAAAGGTAGTTAGTCAAATAAAGTTCAAATCAATACTAATGCTAATAAAGTAAATTCAAATCAACACTAGGGATGACAATAGAATTGAATATCTATTTTTTAGTTTTGCATTGGTTTATAATGAAAACGCATAACCTAGTTTATCTTTTTTTTTTAGTGCTTAGTTGTGAATTAATAGTACTTATTAGCTGTACTTATTTTAGCATGACCTATATGAGTAGTATTTTTAGATTATGTTAATTTTTATTATGCCATATGTAATATTTTTTTATGCGATTTTATTATCTTTCTTATTGAATATTTTAGTACAATGCTATAACTCATCTCATATTAATGTGTTATTTTCTTGGAAAACACATTATATAATTGTATCCTATTAGGACTAAAGAAATATTTGGAGCACGAGTTATATATTTTGTGCTATGAAAATTTTACAGGGGAAAAAACCCGAAAAAATCGAAAAATTCGAGAAAAATCGAGATTGAAAAACCCGACTTTATTGGTTTGGTTTGGTTTGGTTTATAGATTTAAAAATCCCGCACCATTAGTTTAATTTGATAATTGAAAAATGCGAATCAACCCGACCTATGTACCCCTACAATAAATATAGGAAATGGATTCGTATTAAGAACAATTAAAGTAGGAAAAAGTACTCTCTATGTCCCATAATCTAAGTCCCATTTTATTTTGTGAGAATTAGTTTTATCTATCTCATTTGAAATTGACAAACATTATATTTTTAAATTTAGTATATAGATTAGTTAAGTTATTAGTCCGTACATTAAATGTTATAAGTTAAATTTTATTTTCTTAAAACTGATTAACACAAGATATGTACAATTTTCAATAAGGATGATTTTAGTTCTTTCTACTCGCTATAAGAGAAGACACTGCTAATAGGAGTAATGGATATGAATAGAGGTGGAACTAGGAGTTAAACTTGACATCGAACTGACAAGTTGTTTTAGTTACTGGTTTCTCAATTTAATATTTATACATACTTAATGAATTTCTTAATATAAATACAAAATCGAAATAAAAGTATTTGTTTGAACCCATAACTTATTCTCTAGCTCCGCCCCTGTCTATGGGCTATGGCACTCAAATATCAACATCATTCATAATCACAAAGACAAGATTCGATCGGGCCATATACCAATAAGCTTCAAATGTAACCTTCTTCATTGTTGCTTTTCCAAAAGGAAAAAAGAATCAGCAAACTATTTCCCAAAAAGGAAACATTTAAACAGCGACTGAAACCCCCAACAAGCATCATAAATTGAAATGGACAACACAAAATCATTGGCGTTTGTCATTCAAATTAGAGGATAGATTAAAATTCAAATATACAAAATCAAATTAAATTTGAAGATAATATTTTTCGAAATTTGAGGATAATTAAGCTAATAGTTTATGAAAACACATTAGTTTTTGCTTCTTCTTTTCAAAAGCCAAATAAAGAATGAAGAAATTTGCTCAAGTTGAACTATTGGATTATGACCCGTCACTTGACCCATTTGAGCTAATTCATTTACTCTGATCAGATAAGATCATGACTAGTTTATTCCATCCATGGTCAACCCAATCCGTTTATTTACCACCTCCATCTCCTAAGTAAAGTCGCCCATTTATCTATAGACGGTCCGAGTTCAGGGAAGGGCTGCACCTCAAGCATAGCTTTAGAGTACATCGGTTGTCTAAAATTCAGTGACATGCAGTGTAAGAATGAGCTGAAAATTCAGATGAATAAAGCTTCCAAGTACAATAATAAAATCTAATTAAGGGTTCCATAGTTACAATGCTACATAGGAAAAAAAGTTGGCTACGTACGATTCTTAATAAAGTTTACATATGCAGCAGCCAATTCCCAAGAAATTGAACAGAATGTTTTTTGCCCTTCTTAAGGTTCTTCTTGTGGGTTCTTTTTAGCAGAAGGGTTCTTATTATTATGCATCCAAACCTTAAAAACCTGTCTCTTCACCCCAACTTGAGAGCAGAATCTTTGTACTTCAGTGTCATCTTCTCTTGGAATTCTCCACCCTAATTTCTCTGCAAATTCCAACATTTTTTCCTTCTGGTCTTGAGTGAACTTTGTCCGAAACCGTTTCTTCGCCAACACAAATGGTGGTTGTGGTTGAGGAGGCACTGAGGTTGCCTGCTGATAAGTGTTGAAGTTAAGTTCTTCACTTGATGAGTCCGTAGCTCCACTTCCACCTCCTCCGCTACCTGCGGAAGAGATAATTGTAAATAATAATGCAATTTTCCAACACTTTTAAGCTTTTAAATGAAATGTTCTACAATGAAATATAATACCAGAAAAGATATATTTGAGCGTAGGCATTAGTAAAACAACAACCAAGTGTAATTTCACTAGNTGCGGAAGAGATAATTGTAAATAATAATGCAATTTTCCAACACTTTTAAGCTTTTAAATGAAATATTCTACAATGAAATATAATACCAGAAAAGATATATTTGAGCGTAGGCATTAGTAAAACAACAACAAACAAGTGTAATTTCACTAATGGAGAGCGTAGGCATGAGTGACATGTTGAAATTATATTATAATAAAGTAAATAGAAGTGTAATTTTTCTATTTTAACTTTTTAGATGACGTCATGTTTTAGACTCTCGTTATCACTCATTGTCAAAAATAATAAGGAGTTTTGCCAGAAAATATCAAGAATGAGATGCGTGAAGGGTGTGTTAACATAATTAAGTAAATAAAGTATTATTTCTATGACAGTTTAATTTTCGGATAAGATGATTACACAATTCAAGAATGAGATTACTGTGTTAACATAATTAACTAAATAAGATGTTATTTTTATGACAGTTTATTTTTAGATAAGGTGATAATACAATTCAACAGTACCTCCAAATGCTTTGACACGTGTTTGGACATGGAAAAAGAAAATCTAACATGAGAGGGCCTGACAGGCCGTGTAAAAGACATAATTAAGTAATACAAATGAAACTTTTGTAACAATTTTAAGAAACGATCACACAATTCAACATTACCTCCGAAGGCTATTTTGACAGGCTGAGGTGGCATAGTACTCCAAACTGAGCGGCCGTGTTGACGGTGATGGTTCATCGACGGCAGCGGAGAAGGCAGTGGTTGAGGAAGCTGAAGCGGATGTACAACCATAATACCAGCATTATTATGATTATTATCAGCACCAACATTTGGTTGTTCTTTTCTGTGAAAATTACGGTGGCAATTACAAGCAGCACATTTCAACGCCTCGAGCGTTCCTTCTTCTCCACAAGGCATAAACTCACCACATCCGTCAGTAACATTACCACCAATGCTGGCCGCATGATTCTTCAGACATTCACGATACCTTGCTTGTGATGTTATTTTAAATTTATTATTAGTAGATCCGCCACTGGAATATGGTACAACTGGAGCTGCACCCGAGGATGATTTTTCATGATCTTGTTGTGGCTGAAGATTATTGTTGTTGGGTTGATGGTGGTGGTGGTGGTGGTTACCTTGATCTAAGTTTTGATCAAGTGAATGATACCCTAATGACCCTTGCATTCTCATTTCCTTATCCTCACCAGCTAATGCCATTTTTAACTAAAACCCTAATTAACTTTTTGCTTATAAACCTAAAACACTAATAATTAACAAAACCCTAATAATCTTTCTTCTTCATCTAAGTTTACACACATAACATAACATGAAAATAGAAGTTGAGAAGTCTGTTTAACTAAATCTATGTAACCTAGCTAGCTCGAATATCCTTCTTCTAAGAGATAAGGCAACTAAAACTCTATGTTTAGACTTAATCAAAATACTAATCTCATTTGGAAAGAGAGAGAGAGTGTGTGTGTGTAGAGAAAAACGAAAAGGAAAAACAAAAGGTGATGAAGAATTAGTGGTAACAAATTAGAAGAAGAAAGCTGGAAATAAAGAGATGGGCCCTAGAACTACTACTACTACCTTAGAAGGAGTACTGAATCCGGCGTACCACCTT
This sequence comes from Nicotiana otophora, assembly GCA_000715115.1. Taxonomy (NCBI): domain Eukaryota; kingdom Viridiplantae; phylum Streptophyta; class Magnoliopsida; order Solanales; family Solanaceae; genus Nicotiana; species Nicotiana otophora. The sequence continues at coordinate 1,076 of AWOL01S0041698.1, read as the reverse complement.
AAGCATGACCTGAGATAAATAATTAAGAAACAGTGATCTCATAAGTTGAATATTGGTTACTTAGAATATATATATATATATAGTAGAGAAGAAGGAAAAGGTAATAAAAGGTTGAGGGGAAATTAAAGTAAAGAGGGGGTATTAATTTAGGTTAAGAGAGAAAAGTGTTTGTGTTGCGGAGGAGGCAACAGGCCGAGAATGTAAGAAACAAGAGACAACATGGTTGCTTGAGAAGAGACGGAGCTAAATCAATTGTTGTAAGTTAAAAGCAAAGGGAATTGAAAGGGGTTGAAGAGGGTGGTGGGTGAGAAGAGATAAGAGAAAGAGAGAGAGAATAGTAGTGCGGAACAGCAAAGAGAGAAGTAAAAGATAATATGTGATGAGATTATAGAGAGTGAGTAGTAGTGTTTGTTGATTTCAATTCTGAGTTAACAAACAACAAACAACAAACAATACTACTGAGCATAAGAAAACAACCGACAATGTCATGTTCAGTCCTCTCCCACGCCCTGCCAACATTGGCCCCATTCCCACACCCTCTTCATTATTGCCCCCCTCCCCCCTTACCACATGCTACCAGGGCATTCGATTTTTGAGTGAAGAGCTCCGGATCAAGGTCTTTCGGAAATAACGTTTCTGTTTTTATAAGTTATGAGTAAAGTTTGTATATATACTAAGTATTTATTTAAGATAGTTAAGGATCTAAAATTTAAATTTTATAAGTTTAAACCTTTAACGTGCTTAGTACTAAACTCACCATTTCCTTAAAGTTACCTATAATTTATTGGGATTTTTGTAACTTTTTTTTACATAAATTTGTATTTCGCGTTTACGTTATGTGTTCAATTGAACCCGGAGTTATAGAGCTACATACGCTCCTGATTTAAACTCTATTTATGAAAATACACTGAGTATATTATTTTTATTATTGTTGTTTAAGGGTAGAGGAGCTACTAATTTAAGTTACATGTTTTGTTAATGTAAGAAAAATTTATACTATCAAAATATATATATTTTTTTTGTACTAGATGATCTGTTTTACGTTTAAAATTATAAATTTAATAAGGATTACATGT
>AWOL01S0041694.1:66957-87451 GCA_000715115.1 Nicotiana otophora | reverse complement strand
TTTTTTATATCTTCAAATCAGAATAGTAAAATTCAGAAGGAGTAGAAAATCACACAGGTTTTAATCTCCACAAACAAAATACAGAATATAATAAAAATTAATCTCCTTAAGAATGTTATAATTCTGTATTGCTGTAATAAACAATAAAACTTTTTGGAAAAACAAAACAGAAAGTTAGTAATACTTGTTTAACGAAATAGATTCTGAAAAATAAAAAAAATAGTATAGGAATAAATCGAGCCCACTGAATACACAGTGTGTCCTTAAGGAAATTATTCCCCTCAAGTACCCGAGGTGCTGGAATATATCCTCCCAGGATAGAACGATTTAACTCACCAGTGTATTGGTACCAAAACTCTGATGAACTGCGAACCACTCAATGGTCGTAAAACACACTGGAAAATATTGTGCAGAAGAAGAAGAAGAAGAAGCTCAGAAAATTTCGTAAGGAAAGATTCTGGGATTCAAACTCTATTTATAGAGTTGCTGGCATTGTTTCTGAAAAGGTTTGCAACCTTTCAGAAACAGCCATGGCTGTTGGAAAAGGTGTGTTTGAAATATTGCGGGAAATTTAAAATAATCCGGGAAAGAAAACGGGCCTGACCGAACCGGGTCGCGGGTCATGGGTTATTCCGGATTGAATTTTTCGTTAATTATTTAATTAATTAATTAAATAATTGAAAGGAATTTTGTCCAAAAAGATTAATGCCGAGCGAGCGACGACGACGACGGCGCGAGCCTTGCCTTTTTCTTAACTCTTTAAGAGCTAGAAGAAGAGCAATTATATATATACCCATCAAAAGCCTTTTCTTCCTCCGATATGGGACAATGTCCCTTTGCCAAAGGAAACTCAAATATTTTATTCTTCCTTCATTTCTCATTCACCCTCTTTAAGCTACACAAGCTTAAAATCCCAACAGCTAGAAAATTTAGAAGTGACCTTCAATACCAAACTAGACAAATGATGAAATTAGTCTCAAGGATAGATAGAAGATAATCAGCTGCATTTTAGAAGATTAACTTTAGGCTAGTTTCTTTAAAGGTTAACAGTTGAAGAAAGTAGCAGAACCACACAACGAGAAGTTTTTAATATGTACAAAATAATCACTTATATCATATCTTTGCTAATGGTGAAATCACTTTGGCTATCTTTGGCCAGTAAAGGCAGGATGAGTGTTCTTGGAAGATGAAAAGCAGATTAGGCACAATTGAATTCGAATTTTCAACTCAAGCTATATGCATCAGTTGATATATGAGGGATTAGATTCTCTAAATCCCTAAATATAAGTTCAATCCAGAGAGAAGAGGGGAGAGAGGAGAGAAAAAAGGAAAATGACGTAACTAAATCTCTTGATTGAAGACACAAATAATGGGTTGAAAGCCTTTTAAGGTGGATTGTATATATTTTATAACTAAAATGTGTTTAGATCGGGTAAATACCAAAACATGAATATTTTTCGTAATAAGATTTCAAATGGTATATAACAATAAAAAATCCCTTTATTCAAAGCTGTTAAAAGGGTACCCACCAACTGTCACAAATAAATATTAATATCCCTTTAATTTGCAGCTATTCTCGCCCCCCTCCCTTATACCTCAAACGTACACTTCCGCCGCTACCTTTATCAATAGTCATATAATATAAATTATTTGTAAATCATTCAGAAAAGAAAGGACCACCAAAACCATGCGTAACTATTTACAGCAACGCCATATACCCTACTTACCATTAGGTTGGTCTACATACTGTGTAGCAGCCAATGAGATAGTATTACAAGTTCCTATACATTAAATACTTGTATAGCATTATCCGTTCGGCTCTTTGAATTACTTCTCGCCAGCCATATCATTGGCATTTTGTGTTGAATTTAATTAACTTAAATACAAAACCAGTGTAATTGACTTTTACACTATCATTGCATTTTATGAACTTGTTGCAATAGATTATTTACTTTATTCTCATATTACAAAATTAGCCTTATGATACAGAGTTATCTAGTTATTTGTTGTTGTAGGTTATCTTGACATGATTATTTTAGAATATCATACATTATCAATACAAAAAATATAAGTAGAAACTCATTTGAGTTTTAATTTGCACGATTATAAGTGTACTGATGCACCGATTAACTACTTATCTTGTAAGTAGTTATAGTTAGGCAATAGCCCTTGCTCGGGAGTTATATATTTCACTTCTTAGGAGTAAATTACACAACGCTGTAGGCACACCAAGCTCGTGAATATTGGTTCAAGAGGCATGCATTTATTCAATTGTTGAGAAAAAAATTATTTTTATCCTTGGAAAAAAACATGAACTTTAGGAGTGATTTAAAAAAAAGAAGAAGCCATAATTATGTAAGGAAAGACAAATCTTGGGGACATTCAATAACAACAACCTAGTAAAATCAACAAGTGATCTTGGGGACATTCAATAAAACTGGAATAACATAGTTACGACACTCAGGAATTATATGTGCATAGCAATAACTTTAAAATATATGTAGGCATATGAAATTATTCAATCATGTCGTGATGAAACTTCATCGCAACAATTGATCTATTTGACATGAATATCGTAAATATTGTTTTTTTTCCTGTCCACATGGTAAAAAACACAAAAACAAAATGCTTGAAATGAAGGCTGGTGCTATAAAATCTTACTTGAGCTACGTTTGCAGCACACAATCAACGAGTCATATGTAGTAGAAGTAATATATACTCCATTATTGTGTGCAATTATTTATGTTAGTACCAAATTAAAAGAATATGTAGAAAAGAGTATAGAAGCAGCCACGTCTTCTCTTTTTCTGGTTGTTTGGCCTGCTTCAGCAAATGGTCCCATTTTAGAAATCATATTTTGCTATTTAATTCACAAAAAGCGTGCATGGAGAGCCCTCCAAATATTGGAGGCCCCTTATAGCTCAAAACTCTAGGGGCCCCACAGGAACAATGACAAGAGCCATGCCTCTCCGTTAATATATATATATATATATATATATATATATATATATATATATACACACCCATCGCTCTAATAGTCTCTCTCTTTCAATTTATGCGATTATTTTCTATTTCACAACGTTCTAGTATTCTTGATACAATTCATTTTTTATAGAACTCTCTAAAATTATTCAGATTTTGAACTTTAATTTTGCGTTTGCTCTCAAGCTTTTTAAACATATACTATTATACTTTCCTACTATCACTAATATAGTACTATTTGTTTAACCATATTGATTTTGAACTACTAGTATTTTGTTTAACCATATTGATTATGAGTTAATGGTTGTCGATACTTGTCGCTCACAGCGTTCCAAAAGAAGTGAAAATTGGCAACAATTTATCAAGGGTTACCCCCTGATTTTAAAATTGTTGCATCTTTATCCTTCAATGAAATATTGAACTCAATATGTAATTGTATATATCTAACGCATACAATAAAATGAATGGATCGTACATCCAAATTGTAACATTTAGTTAAAATAACAAGAGAAAAGTTATTATACATATTTCAACTCTTTTTTTGTTGTTGGTTGTTTTGTATCAGAACGTAGAATAACCTTAAAGCCTAAATAATTGATTTGAGAACCTCCAAATATAGAATTGATTGAATCCTGAAAATGAAGTTGCTAATGTGGGGAGCTAGAGAGTGATAGCATGCTTGGCCAAGCTTCTCCAAAGCCAAAAGTACTTTTTTTTCTTTCAAAAATGTATTTTGTTTTTAAAAGTTGAAGTGTTTGGCCAAACTTTAAGAAGAAAAGAAAGGTGTTTTGGAGAAAAAACAGAAGCAGAAAAGACTAGCTCTATCCAAAAGTACTTTTGAGAAAAATACACTTAGAAGCAGTTTTTAAAAGCTTGGTCAAACACTAATTGCTGCTCAAAAGTATTTTTCAAATTAATTAGCCAAACACAAACTGTTTCAAAAATACTTTTAAGAAAAAATACTTTTCTAAATAAATTGATTTTTACATGTTGGCCAAACACGCTATAAATGGGTTCACACAAATTTAGGTTCAGTTCTTACTATCCAACCCCTTCCCTCAATGTAATAGAAATTTTCACAAAGAAAAAAGGTATGAAATAGTATCTAGTTGCACCAACCTTTTGTATTTCAAAGTCTTGTGTTTATCACTACTACCTGCGCATTGGACGGCGGATACCTTTTTTTTCGTTTGCGTATTTCACTGCTAGAAAATTGTAAATTTTCAACGGAAAAAATTATCGTAAATTTTCGACAGAATCGGTCAGAATTTTAAAAAAAAATTATCAATTATATTTTTTAAAAAATATTTTCGACCATATTTTCGACCAAATCGGTCATATTTTTTGGCGCCAAAGCCCGAGAACTTATTTTCGACCGAATCCATCGGTATTGAATATTTAAAATTCGACTGTTTGACTCGTTTGACTTTAATAATGACCAAATCGGTCGGTAGTTTTTTTTTAAAAAAGAAATATTTAATTATATTTCCGACCGAATCGATCAGAATTCTTTTTTTAAACCCTAACCAGCCCCTGTTCCCCCAAAACATAATACATTTTTTCTTTCTTCCTCTTTCTTCTCCCATCCTCCTCCTTTCTCCCTCTCGTCCTTCTTCACCATCCTACTCCTTCTAGGTAATGTATTTTCGCTCTCTCTCTCTCTCTCTCTCTCTCTCTCTCTCTCTCTCTCTCTCTCTCTCTCTCTCTCTCTCTCTCTCTCTCTCTCTCTCTCTCTCTCTCTCTCTCTCTCTCTCTCTCTCTCTCTCTCTCTCTCTCTCTCTCTCTCTCTCTCTCTCTCTCTCTCTCTCTCTCTCTCTCTCTCTCTCTCTCTCTCTCTCTCTCTCTCTCTCTCTCTCTCTCTCTCTCTCTCTCTCTCTCTCTCTCTCTCTCTCTCTCTCTCTCTCTCTCTCTCTCTCTCTCTCTCTCTCTCTCTCTCTCTCTCTCTCTCTCTCTCTCTCTCTCTCTCTCTCTCTCTCTCTCTCTCTCTCTCTCTCTCTCTCTCTCTCTCTCTCTCTCTCTCTCTCTCTCTCTCGTTTCCTCCTCCCTTCTCCCTCTCCCTCCTTATCCCTTTCCCCCTTAATTCTTTAACTTTTTTTTCGTTCTTCAGCTGTGGTTCCGCGGCGACAGCTGAGACATCTTTCTACTCCGGCATTTTTTCGGTGAGGTAAATACTTCGTTGACATATATCTTGTTTTCATTGTTAAATTTGTAGTACTTTTAGTTATTTTAGGCTTATTGAATTTTCTATATATAAATATCCTACCTAGTTGAATTAGGTATGGTTGAATTTTTAGGGATTTTAGTTTTTGTAGGTTTATTTGATTTAGGTATAATTGAATTGGCATTATGTATGTGAGCACCTAATTTTTGACTATATTTGAATTTTTATCACCTTCTACTATGTAAATATTTTTAAACTTTTAATATATATTTTTTTTAGCTTTGTTACATTTTTTTAATATAGGGTAAGAATTAAAAATAATTTAAAAGGTCAAATTATTATTATTAGTATTATTTGTATTTTTTAATCTTTATTTTAAAATAAGATAAATTAAAAAAAACCGAAAAAAATAATTTTCTCTTAATTTTCGGATGGGAATAAAATAATAGAAAAATTAAAAGTATGGAATAAAAAATTAAAAGTAAAAGTAGGTGGAAATTGATTATTTTAAAAAGTAAAAGAAAGTGAAAAATTAAAAAAATAAAAGTAAAAGAATGTGAAAATTTAAAAAAATGAAAAGTAAAAGAAAGATGAAATTAAACAATAAAAGTAAAGGTAGCTGAATTGTATTTTTAAAAGTAAAAGAAAGTGGAAATTTTAAAAAATAAAAATAAAATAAGTGGAAATTAAACAAAATAAAAGTAAAATAAGTGAAAAATAAAAAAAAGTAAAGTAAAAAAAGTGAAAAATTAAAAAATAAAAGTAAAGAAAAGTGGGGAATAATTTTGTTTAAAAAAAGAAGAAAAATGGGAAGTGCGAATTGTTTCTAATTAAAAAATAAAAAAATAATAAAAAAATAAATCTGAAAAAAGTTTGAATTTTTTTCCTATAAATAGAAGAGAAAAGGGGAAAAAGAAGAAAAAAAGAGAGGAGAGAATTGAGAGAAATTGTTTTTCTTCTTCTATGCTGAGGGAATTTCTACTCGTGTCATTCTTTTTTCGTCTTTCTTTACGAAAAATCCAGCAAGTCATCATCCAAAACCCAACAAAAATACTTCATAACATCTCTTTTTACACGCTAAACAATGGAATCAATAGTTGAGGTCGAAGATTCCGTTGGAGCTCCGTTCACTTGGTTTGATGTTATTCGTCGCTTATGCTTGCTCGGCGTTCGTCTGAGTTATTGTACATGTTCTTGGGGACTCATTTAAATAAAAATTTTGCATTAAAGGTTTATTCTTCCCTTTGTTCTTTTTATCTTATTTCATGTGATTTTATTTATTTGCCTTTAAACTTTATAAATAATAATGTAAGTTAGTCCTTAAATGCTATATGCTTAATCATGTTTTTGAAAATATGATATTCAAACTTGCTTTTAAAATTGGGAAGATTTGGACCCTAATGAGTTTGGGCTTCAATTGTTGGGTTGTAGGGTATTGGTATATGATGCTTTATTTATTCAAATATCTAAAATCATACATTTCTTCCACAAGTAATTCCATAATTCATGACCTTCACAATAATCTCAAACTTAGGAAAGAAATAAATCATGAATGCGCTAGAATGCTTTAGGCGTACTCTTAATTAATTTAATAATCGTGATTATGTATACATTCGCGTGACATAATTACGATTCCCAAAACTAAAATCAAAGTATGCGTTCACTCAACTTTGGGGTGAAACAACCTTAAATATAAAAAAAATGCTATTAATTGCGTACACGTACACGTGACATAATTTTGGCACAATAAACAAAACGGATTCACACACGTGATTCGTTTCAAAGATAATTCGATAATTTAATATAAAAGTGGATAGATAAAACATGAAAACCAATAAATCACAGTTTATCTAAAATTAATTCAAGCTAAGTTTTAGTCAATAAAGCGACCGTGCTAGAACCACGGGACTCGGGGAATGCCTTACACCTTCTCCCCGGTCAACAAAATTCCTTACCCGGATTTTGTTTTCGCAGACCAATAATAATAGAATCAAACATTCCTTTGACTAGGGATTCAAATAAAAGGTGACTTGTAACACACAAAAAATCAATTCCAAGGGGTGACTCTGTAAATAAAATAATCCATATTCAAATTTGTCACTTTAATTGGAAAAACTCTTTAACCCACAACGATCCATAACATACATATCTTTTGGGGCAGAAAAAGGGTGTGACAATGTAAAATTTAATTGTATATTTCTCTTTGTATGCTATAAGTTTTTAGGGTTTTCTATATAAGAAAAACATAACACCTTTTCCTTGAATTTATCTATGGAATGATATATTAACTTTATAGTTTATTGATTTTAATTGTATTAACTAGTTATAGTTTAAAGCTTTAGTGTAAAACTTGTTGTACTAGGTTCATTGTGGCTTGTTAGTTTTACTATTACAATGATATTAAATTTAAATGTTTTCAATTTCAAAATGAAGATTAATTTGTAAATTTGAGAAATTATTAGTTTGGATTATATGAACATTTAAGAAGCTATTTAAATTTAATCATTATAGTTAAAGACTTATATAATTTAGAATAAGGATTAATGTGAGATTTCGAGTATTAAAAAATATTAATTTAAAAAATAAAATATATCAATTAAAGCGCTTTGACACAATGATACGTATATATCTAAAAGGAACCTTTGAAAGAGTAAAATTTTGTAATCAGTTTAAATAAATTAAATTATTTTAAATATCCTTTAGATTTCCATTTGTGTAGATAGAATTTGTGCATCGTAGATGGATGTATAATAGGAATCATCCTAATCGTGCGGGGTTGAGGGATGAATTTATTGAAGGGGTTGCTGAATTTATTGCTAAGACTCAAACACTTGATGATTTTCTTATTGAAGGAAGGATTAGGTGCCCTTGTGTGAAATGTAACTGTGTTAAGTTATTGAAAACAGACAAAGTTAAAGTTCATCTCTACAAGAAAGAGTTTGTACAAAATTATTATATATGGACTGTTCACGGGGAGAATCATGCTAGTTTAGATAATGTTAACTTTCCGAATTCTTTTGGTGTTGAGGGTAGCCCCATAGAGGAGCATAATGTTGAAAATTTTTGATACAATGAAATGATGAGGGATGCTTTTGGGATGTTTCCTGGGGTTGAATCCGAACCAAATGATGAGGCTAAGCGTTTCTATGAACAGTTAGAGGAAGCTAGTCGTCCATTGTATGAAGGCTCGGTGCATTCCAAGTTGTCTGTTTTGGTAAGATTGCTAAGTATTAAATTAGATAGTTCTATTTTCTAAGTGGGCATAGATTATATTATTGGGCTTATGAATGAACTTAATCCGAGTAACATTGACTTACCAAAAGATTTCTACAATACTAAGAAATTGGTTTCTAAGTTGGGCCTTTCATCAGAGAGAATTGATTGTTGTGAGAAAGGTTGCATGTTATTCTATAAGGATGACGCATCTCTAGAGAACTGTAAATTTTGTAATCAATCTCATTTTAAGGAAGTCACAAATGCCAATACAAAAAAGAAGGTTCCAGTTAAAGCGATGCATTACTTACCTCTTATACCTAGGTTAAAGAGGTTGTATGCATCAATGATCTCTGCTCCTCATATGAGACGATACTATGAACATAGAAGGCCACCCGGTATTCTATGCTATCCGTCAGATGGAGAAGCGTGGAAGCATTCTGATAGGGTATTCCCCGAGTTTGCTAGTGAACCAAGAAACATTAGGTTGGGACTATATGCAGGTGGATTCACTCCATTTGTTGTCTCTGCTGCACCATATTCATGTTGGCCAGTATTTGTTACCCCGTATAATCTTACGCCCCAGTTGTGTATGACAAGCCCATATATGTTCCTAACTTGTATTGTTCTAGGTCCATGCAATCTAAAATGTTTGATTGATGTATACTTGTAGCTTTTGACAGATGAGTTACAATTATTGTGGCATCAAGGTGTGGAAACATATGATATATAAATTAAACTAAACTTTAGATTGCATGTTGCTTTGATGTAGACTATAAATGAATTTTCTGCTTATGGAATATTGTTTGGGTAGGTGACTGCTAGAAATTTAGCTTGCCGTGTATGGAAGTTTACTTTGAAACATGGAGGTAAAAATACATGGTTCAACTGCGACTGTAGATTCTTGCCAATGAATCATGAATTTAGGCAAAATATATGTGCATTTACGAAGAACTGGACTGATTTTGAGAAGCCACTGGCCTGCTTGTATTCAGAAGATATTTGGAACAGAGTAAGGGATCTACCTAAAGTAACAAAATCTCCACCATCTAAGATACCCAGGTTATGGTGTCACGTATAACTGGACTAAACAGAGCATATTTTGGGAGTTACCTTATTGAAAGCATAATTTTCTTTGACATAATCTAGACATCATGCATATCGAGAAGAAGTTTTTTGATAACTTATTTAACACTATTATGGATGTTACTAACAAGACCAAAGATAACTTGAAGGGCAGGATGGACTTAAAGGAATATTGTAGGCGAAGTGAGTTGTATCTGATATACTTTGACAACAAGATTCAGAAGCCCAAAGCCAGTTACACGTTCACCTTGGATGAGAGAAAAGAGATTTGTAGTTGGGTTAACAATTTGAGGATGCTTGATGGGTACACATCAAATTTATCCGAGTGTGTTGACATGAAAGAAGGGAAGTTGGTGTCAATGAAAAGCCACGATTGTCATATTTCATGGAAGCGTTGATGCCTATTGCATTCAATGCATTGCCTGATCGAATATGGAAACCGATTACAGAGATAAACTGCTTTTGCAAGGATTTTTGTTCACATTGAGGGTGTAGAACCTAATTTATATGGAGAGTAATATTATCTTAACTTTAAACAAGCTGGCAAAAATTTCCCCTCTTGGTTTGTTTTGATGTAATAGAACATTTTCCAATTCACCTTGCACAAGAGGCACGACTTGGAGGGCGAGTTCAATGTAGATGGATGTATCCCTTTGAGAGATAATACCATTTAATCATTTATCTTTTGTATTTGCTTTAAAGATTGTTTTGTCTAAAAATCACACTATACAGGGCTATTGGCAAATGCAAACGGACGGCAAAAAATAGATGAAGAATTGAGAGTTCGATATGCGAAGCATATGTGGCTAAAGAAATATCTTATTTCTATTTATATTATTCTGAACATGATATGCCATGTTTGAGAAGTAGACCGAATCGGCATGACGATGGAGGTGAAATCGATCCTTTGGCACCACCCTTTTCTATTTTAATGAATCAGGTAAAGGAGGTCCAAAGAATAGTTCAAAGCGAAGGTTGTCTGAGATGGAGCTAAAGTCAGCTACAACACATGTATTGTTGAATTGCCATAAGGTCCAACCTTATTATAGGTAAGTATATATTTGTATATATTACGGACTTTTATATTAGATCTACCACTGATTTAACTAATAAAAGTTATAATGGCGGTTACTTTGTGGGTACATATGGGCATGATGTTGTTTATCCCAAGTTTTCAGAGTGGTTTAAAGAATTTGTAAGTATTACTAATTATTTAAAATAATTTTTATTATATGTAAATTAATTATATGTATTTTTAAAATTCTAAATTATATTTAATTCTATATATATATTCATGATCCAACTAATGGTACGTGATGTAGCTTGGGGTCCTGACCCTGGAGTCAGAATGATGTCTAAATACTTGGTAAATGGGTACAAATTTCATACATAAGAATGGTCTAAGGAAAAGAAAACCAACAATAGTGAGGTGTGGTGAAAAGTGATGGAGATGTTGATTCTTATGGTGTGCTTCAAGAGATTTTGGAACTGAAGTATACTGTAGGTTGACCGAAGAACAATTTGGTACTCTTTCGATGTAAGTGGTATGATCCAGCACCGAATAGAGATACAAAGGTGCACGCTCAATACAAAATAGTTGAAATTAAAAACACGGGGCAGTATAGACTTTATGATCGCTTTATCATTGCACAAAAGGTGAAACAAGTATATTATGTTCCTTATCATTTGAGCAAGAATATGTTTGCATGGTGGGTAGTTTTGAAAACAAAGCCCGTGGGTAGAGTGGAAGTCGAAGATGCATTAGATAAGGCGTACCAGAATGACATTTCAAGTGTTGAAGCAATAGTGGATGATGAATTAGCAGTTGAATTGCAGGATAATGAAGGGATATATAAAGAATTTGATCCTTCTGACCTTGGACCAAATGAGAACGAAGATAGAGGTGTTGAACATCAAATAAGTGATGGGGAAGAATTACTAGATGAAAGTAAAACATACGATGATGAAGACTTAGATGATTACTATGAAGATAGCGATGATGATTGACTTGTTATTCTTTTTTTATGTTGTTCTTCCTTCAATCATTTAATATATTTGAAGAATTATTGTATGTTTTTTATGACATGTTGGGGTTTTTATGTTATTCTTTTAATTATCTATTATGTTGCAAAATTATTTTAGATTTTTATGACTTGTTAAGTTATTTATTTATTTCTTTAGTCGTTTAGTTTGTAGAATAATTATTTTATATTTACTATCACTTGTTGTATATTTTGTTTTGTATTTTATTATGATTATATTACAGATATGGCCTCTAAGGGGAAGGAAAAGATGAAATCTAAGAAGAAAAAATAATTTGTTCCAACTATCTCAACTATGCCAAATATGAATCCTCCTCTTCCTCGCCATCCTCTTCCGTATCCTCCTCAGTCGACTTCATTGCCATTTACCATGTTCACTATCCCCCTTCATCTAATAATTCAGTTCAGTATTATTCTATGCATGCCAAAGGAAGTCAAAGTAACACTATTTTTAACTTTATACCCATACCTTCTATACCATCTTCTTCACCGGGCTTTCATGATAGCCAGCATGGTGGCTAACCAGTTGCTGCACCCCCGAACTTTCATGGTAGTCAGCATAGTGGCTCACCAGCTGCACCCTCGAGCTTTCATGGTAGTCAACATAGTGGCTCACCAGCTGTTGCATCACCGAGCTTTTGTGGTAGTCAGCTTGATAGTTCGTCTTTTGTTGCTCCATCATCTTCCACTCTATCATCATCATCCACTCCCATCATAACTAGGTTGGATATTGGAGGCTCTCGCCCCGTTACATCTAGTGGTACTTCTGCACCTTCTAGTAGACGCAGGCAGAATCTTGGAGGGGATGTATAATATGATAGTTATAATCGGTTGATAATCATCCCCTACGAGGATGGGTAAGTAATTTTTATACTATTTTTAAGGTTTTGAATGTACTTTTAGATATGTTAAAATTAAGGAATATTTATTTATAATTAAAACTTTTGAAACTTTAAGATGTTTATTAATTATATATGTTAACTTTAATGTAGGTTTTTGCCATCCTTTTAGTCTACACATTTGGTTGTGGATTCTATGAAGCCATTTTATCATGAGTCGTGGAATTCTTGGAGACAGATATCGTACAGCATAAGAGAGAAAATGTGGAATCAGTTTAGGGTAAAAATTGATTATATTTATTTAATAATTATCGTCTTCATCTAATGTTACTTTTTTATATTGCAGACAAAGTATACATGACATCCTCAGCATCAAAATGAAATAAATGTTATTTTTGAGAAGAAGGCTGCTAAGTGGACTAATGATATTCTGTTTGCTGCTCGGAATGTTGGTAAAATATCGGATTGGTTAAGAGAAGATGTTTGGAAGAAACTTCTTGCGAAATGGAATACCAGTGAATGAAAGAAGAAGAGTGAACAAGCAAAGGCAAACCGTGCCTCCAGTAAAGGTGGCTCGTTGCACACAGGAGGTTCGATTTGTTTTGCGGCCCATAAACTAAGATAGGTAATTACTTATAAAACATTTCTTAGTTTTACATATAGAATTTTACGATTGTAATGTCTAACTCATACTTTTTGTTATGAAGGAAAAGGAGAAAGGGTGAGATATGAGTCATGATGAGATCTTCGAGGAGACGCATAAGAAAAAGAAGAAGGACTGTACAAGAAAATAGTGGTTGGAGATGCGTGCGTCAGACATATATATAAAATATTAACTTCATAATTATTTACGATTTATTAATATTAGTTTCTTTACATAATAGTTATGCTTTCATTTCAGGGAGATTATCATAAAAGGTTGGAAGAATGACAATAAACTCATCCTCCTTCAACTCAACCAACACCTGATGATATGGCTTCATTGTGGACAGAAGCAGCGGGTGGAATAAACAGAGGCAGAGTCTACGGACTTGGAGTACTCCGACCTACAGGTCATCCAAACACACTCTTAGCCGATTCTTCTTCTTCTTCTTCGCAAAATCAAGAACAAATGGAAGATATGAGAAAAGAAATTTGTGATTTGAAGCAACACTTGGACTCACAATTCGAAAATAATTGTAAAGATGCAGAAATTCATGAGAAAACATGGGCATGATCTATCTGATAGTAAGGATGAACAAACTAAATCTGATTTGTAGTAGTTTAGGTGTATGGTATTGGTTGATTGGTAAACTTGATTGTGAGATACAAGTTTATGTTTTATTTTTAAACTTGAATGTGGGCTATTATTTGGATGTTTTTATGCCCAAAACTGTTAGGTTTAATGGATTTATTTGTTTAGATTGTGTTAATGGCTGGATTTGTTGGCTTAGATGTTATATTTGTTGATTGATTGTTGGAATTATTGTATTGTAATTGTTTGACAGGTTGTCACGGCCCAAAATTCAACTAGTCGTGATGGCATCTAACCCAACCCGCTAGGTAAGCCAACTTTCAATTATCCAATTTCAATAACAATTATTAAAGCAATTTAAGTGAATAAAGATCTTAATCTTATACATTCCCCAAGAACTGGTAGTACAAATCATGAGCTTCTAAGAATAGAGTATACAAAGCAGAAATAAAATAAATACATAGTCTGTTTGAATAATACATAAACAGAGCTTTTATAAATCTAAGGCTACGCTGAACAAGAGGCAGCTACAACAGGAACACAGGTACATCTTCAAATCTGGCAATCATCGAACACATCAACAACGACAGACAATATCTGCAGGCAATGTGCAGAAGTGTAGTATCAGTACAACCGACCCCACGTACTAAGTAAGTAACAAACCTAGCCTTAGGTTGAAAGTAGTGACGAGCTTGTACCAAGGTCAGAGTCCAACTTTTATAACCAACCATAGTTTATAAAAATATTAAACAAGTAATACCAGAAGTAACTCAAAGAATAAATGCTCAGCTAAATCATGACTTCTGAAAATAGTTCTTCCTTTCAAGTACATTAATGAAAACCCAAATCGTTTATCGAAGTTACCAAAAATATGAATAAGTCTGAAAACAGTAATATTTCCAAAATCCTTTCAATAATAAATAAAATGTCTTATTTTCTTTTCAGATAATCAGTGTAAAACAAATGCATTACTATGCCCATCTGTCAACATGTGTGAGAAATTATGAATAATGTGATACCGTACAGCATGAGGAAAACACATCTCTATGCATATATATCATGTGTGCATGTCAATGCAATGTATCTCAGAGATTGTACTCACGTACCCACACTCTCAGAGTACTCGATCTCACTGTCTCGCATTCTCTCTCACTATGCTCAGCACACTCAATCACTCAGCGCTATAAAATACCTGCTGCGGCGTGCAGCCCGATCCATGTTTATACTCGACTGCGCTCACAGGGGGTGTGTACAGACTCATGAGGGACACCTACAGCCCAAGCGCTATAAGCACGGACAATTCATGTGCTGCATGGACAACTCATGTGCTATAATATCATATCTGGATCCGCACAGACAACTCACGTGCTGCACAGACAACTCACGTGCTGCACAAACAACTCACGTGCTATAATAATATCTGGATCCGCACGGTCAACTCACGTGCTGCACGGCCAACTCACGTGTTGCACGGCCAACTCACGTGCAATAGTATAATATATGGATCCGCACGGTCAACTCACGTGCTACATGGCCAACTCACGTGCAATAGTACAATATATATAAAACCAACATGTCATGCAGTGGCGTGCAACCCCGATCCACATAATAATCCTCACAATCAAGCCCTCGGCCTCACTCAATCATCAATCTCTCCAGTCTCTCTCTCATGGGCTCACAATGTCATGAAAATTTCCCCAAAATAATGATATGCTGTATCAATAAATAATAACACAGACTGAGATATGATATGTAATGACATGAATATGACTGAGTATAATTTTCAATTTAAAACAAATAATTTACAGCAATATGACCTTTGTGGGTCCCAATACTACTAGCACATAGCCTCAGCATGATTTTTAATATGCTTTTCAGCTCAATTTCTTTAACACATATAACCGCATGGAAAATGCCAAGATTATTTAACTACAAAATTTCACATAAAATATTATGTCAAAACTTCTATAGTACACGCCCAGACGCCCATAACCTAGCATGTGCGTCACCTCCCAACAATTCACATAATACATATATTCAAGGTTCATACCCTCAGCTCCAAGATTAGGAGAGTTACTTACCTCGAACAACCCGAATCAAATGTCGAGCAAGCAAAACAATGCTCCAGAAATCCCATTATGCGCGTATCAACTCCCGAACGGCTCGAATCTACCACAATTAATTTGATTCAGTCTACACAAATTATAGGAATTAATTCCATATCAAAATGCTAATATTTTTTACAAAATTCGAAATTACACCCCAAAAATCACCTCTGGGGCCCACGTCTCGAAATCCGACAAAACTTACAAAATACGACAACCCATCCAATTACAAGTTCAATCATACTGATTTCACTCAAATCCGACTCCAAATCGGTATTCAAACTTGAAAAATTTATTTTGTGACATTATAGAAATTTCCTTCTATTTCTCTTGAAGATTCAATAATCTTACATCCAAAATGAAGATTAATTCATGGAATATAATTACAAGGGAGTTAAGAACACTTACCCCAAGTTGTGTGCAAAATTCCCTCTCCAATATCGCACAACCCGAGCTCCAAAATCCGAAATTGGGTGAGAATGTCGAACCCTCGAATTTAAGGTTCTGCCCCAGCGATTTCCGCATCTGCGGAAAAAAATCTCGCTTCTGCGAGAACAGCTTGGCCAGCCATAATCGCTTCTACGATGCCAAGGACCGCACCTGCAATCGCGTTTCTGCGCTAAAAGGTTCGCACCTGCGGACTTGCCTCTTCCTCAACTCCGCATCTGCGGAGCCTCGCTCGCACCTGCGGGCTCGCAGATGCGGTTAACGCCTTCGCACCTATGCCCTGCCCAAGCTAGCCCAACTCCGCTTCTGCATAAAAATGGTCGCATTAGCAGCACCACACCTGCGGACAATTCCTCGTAGGTGAGATTACACCAGAAGATAGAAATTTTTCAGATTTCTTCTAAGTCCGAATTTAATCCGTTAACCATCCGAAACTCACCCGAGCTCCTCGAGACCACGTCCGAACATACCAACAAGTTCCATAACATAACACAGACCTTCTCGAGGCCTCAAATCATATCAACCAACATCAAAACGACGAATCACACCTAAATTCGAAATCATTCAACTTTGAAACTTCAAATTCTATATCTTGTGCCGAAACACATCAAATCAATCCGGAATGACTTCAAATTTTGCACACAAGTCACATTTCACATTACGAACCTATTCCAATTTTCAGAATCAGATTCCGACCCCGATATCAAAAAGTTAACCCCCAGTTAAACTTTTCAAAAATTCATCTTTCGGCATTTCAAGCCTAATTTCACTACAGACCTCCAAATAATTTTCCGGACATGCTCCTAAGTCCAAAATCAAAATACGGCACTATTGGAATTATCAGAATTCGAATCCGAGATCGTTTACACATAAGTCCACATCCGATCACTATTTTAACTTAAGCTTTAAACCTTGGAACTAAGTGTTCCAATTCATTCCAAAACCTCACCGAACCCGAACCAATTACCCCGGCAAGTCACACAACAACTGTAAAGTATAATTTGAGCATTAAATGGGGAATCGGGGTTGTAATACCTAAAATGACTGGCCGGGTCGTTACATTCTCCCCCGCTTAAACATACGTTCGTCCTCGAACGTGCCAAGAGTTATTTACAAGCCATCAAATCACTGTTCCATCTCACCACACACGTACCCAAGGGTGAACCCACGTCACCCTATTCCATATGAGCTTGACAACACAATACAACTGAAATCATTGATTTAACTTTAGCCCATAAACCTTGGAATTTAATTTCCAACCTTTAGAATTTCTTTCAAGACACGAATCTTACATTTACACCCTGTATGAGTTTGAACAAGCTGTATCAAGCCATAACCATAACCATAACCACAGACATAATCACCTAACATATTACACAACTCCCATGCTCATAACACCAATATAACTCAGAGCCACATCATGTGCCATCCGTGCACTAATACGCAACAATTCAAATGTACTTAGTCATGAAAAATGACTCAAATGGGAGAACTGTCCCGCAAGATTAACAAGTACGGCCACAACGAAACGCTGAAAATTCATCATACACCGTAGAACCATAACCCGATTCTAACATAAGGTTCATACCTTAACATAACTCCGTTGCAATGCGTGACCCCATCCAAACGCTGGTCCATAATATATACCTCGAGCCACCCTGCTCAAAATCAATAACCACAGAGAGGCAAATGGCAAAAAATGCCACACAAAACCTGAAAGAACATAACCATTACGCAATCGATCATGCAATACCCAAATACTCATCACGCTCAAATTCTGCTATAAAGCTCAAATAGAACCGCACTATCTGTGCACATAATCAATGAATCACAACTCCTTGTAGCATAAAGGAGTAACTCACAAATCATTTCAGAACACGAATAAGTTCAACATCATCCGAATGACACATCCCTCAACAATAGCAGTATGGAGCCAACCATTCCGGCTCGGTGTAGAATACATATCTTAACTGGGCCTACCTATGGACCCCCAAATCACCTCGGGTTACCCACAATTAGATAAAAAGCCCTTCGAAAATCCATAATGACTGAATCATAACACATTTTATCATCTTGCTAGCTCCAGCCAGAACTTCACAATCCACAACCATGAAATAATCTGCTCCTTAGAACTCCCAATCTCCAAATCCATAGAACACGCGAATCACCATATTTGATTCCATCTCTACCGCCCGAATGCCTAACACCTCTCTCATACACGATCATCCCACGAGAAATACTTTAAAAATTCTTCCGTGCCACTTGGCAAAATTTGAACATCAGCAGTCTATCAACCATGTGAGTACCGCAATACTAATTTATATATCCGTAAGTCAAAATACAATGCTCCTTCTGAAGTCCGCCCCCTTCTCATACAACACCAAGTAGTAATAGTATCCATCTAGTTATTTGGAACCGTCAATGTTATCCAACATTCGTTACCTTCTCTTCAAGACTGCACTGCCACCTCGTACCTGTAAATCTAACTTTCGCATAACACATAACATCTATCTTGCCATCATGTGAAAAGCACAAGAATCTTATTATAAATATTAAGTCACCGGCAATTTACATACCCTATTAGTTAGAACCCCTTTCTCTTGCTTCTTCCAGGAGGAAATCACAATGCACAACACGTTCCCCATATCGGTAGAAATGTATCTGGCTCAAACCATCCAGAGTACTTTGGAATCCATTTGCACATAATCAAGCCCTTAGAACTAAATTTCTCTAACTCGACCAAGCCTCGCAGGTCGCCAAACCAAAGAATATTTTCACCAAAACATCTAAAGTCTTACCACATCGTAATTACGCAAAGGATCGATCCTACCATTACCATACTGGTCCAGTCTACTACCCAGTTATCCTATTTTCTCCGAGTCCCTTCTGAATCTATCTTCAGATTGATACTTCTCCTTGCTAAAATACCACGATCTTTAACCACAATTCACCCCACGAACCCTAGAATAGAACCACAACGCCCTACGGCCCTTAAACAACTATATTCTTCATAAGCACCTCCAGAAACACCATAACTGTAACACTCACTCTGAGAATACTTTATGTGAATCTAAAACTGTTCTTCTTACCTTCTTTATACTAAAATATAGAATCCCTAGTCATACAGAACTTTCATAAGTCCAGGCACCATCAAATTCAAATCTCAGGTTTTATCCATACACAAGTCCGGAGAAATTCTCAAACCCACTAGAATTTTTCTCGGAAGTCACCTACTTTGCTCAAATCTAAATTGCACCACCCAAATGGGCCAAAAGACACATGCCCCATTAGCACAATAACACTCAAAGAAGTAACTCTACTTTAATACCCCCAATCAAATTCATACTCCGTGCGTACTACATATTTTGAAAATAACAACTCACTCATCCCATGATTTTACTCATAAAGAGCAAAATAACCCGTATTCAGAAATTTCCTTATTCGAGTCATCTCGATCTCAACTTCTTCAAGTCATAGCCAACCCACAAGTATGCCTCAGACCAAAATTAAAATTTAACACCTAACCATAAAATCAAATTGTCAATAGTAGACTCCCCCACTTGGTTCAAAGACATAGATTAAAATATTTCATAACTCACAATATCAATATTCTCTTACTACCATAATGCCACTGTCAGTTCAACGAAACTTCTTCCCAAGTTCATACAACGCCAACCATAACAATACCCCAAATCATCCGCTAAGCTCGCAATCATTCCCTTGACACTTAAGTTGACTTTCTCAGCCAGATTCAAATTCAAATCTCTACATATACGCCCCACTGGAAGAAAAGAAACCCTCTACTCACATTACAAGGAACACACCTACGTAGATTACTCTCCAGGAGATAACCCACCTGCTTAGCCTCAAATTGGTATCTTGTTAAACCCTTTTCGCAACCACAAATTCTTCGCAATCACTAAATGTTTCTGAGTTCAAACTCATTAACAAGACATCAGAGTTTAATTTGTACCAAATTTAAACACGTGAAAGATCTTTCAAAACATTCACACTCGAGACTGTACGTCACACCAAATAAAAAATCAAGCACCCAATGGCATTCCCTTTACATTTAAAAGAAACACTTCTCGTTATGTTCAAATCATCTTAACACATCCCGCGTTCACATCATACCCATCATACCGCCATTCCACCGCTCATCGAGCCACAAATTCCACTGTAGGGTCATCACCGGACATATGAGTCCAATTGTACAAGTTACAACTGAAGCTACCGAGCTTAAGCTGCGGTCTAACCATGGCCTCAAGTCCTCCAGACTGGCCCATCACCAAAACACATAATACTCACCTCGAACCTCGTTCATAGAATCACAAGCCAGCGATGCACAACTGATACCGAGCGCTCATGTGCTCATACGAATACGT
>AWOL01S0041694.1:20662-46391 GCA_000715115.1 Nicotiana otophora | reverse complement strand
GATCTATCTTATGTTGAGGAGCCAGTAGCTATTTTGGACAGGCAGGTCAGAAAGCGCAGGTCAAAGAATATTGCTTCAGTAAAAGATCGGTGGAGGGGTCAGCCAGTCGAGGAGGTGACTTGGGAGACCGAGCAGGATATGCGCAGCCAGTACCCTCATCTTTTCACAGTTTCAGGTATGTCTTTAAGGACGAATGATTGTTTTAAGAGGGGGAGGATGTAACGATCCGACCGGTCGTTTTGAGAGTAATAGCCCCGATCCCCTATTAACTGCTTTCCCCAAATGTTTTTCTGCTATTGTGACTTGCTGGGATGATTGGTTTTGAGTTTTGGAGTATTTTGGGACACTTAGTCCCCAAATGAGAGCTTAAGCCCTAGAATTCAGACCGTAGTCAGAACTATGTGAAGACAACTCCGGAATGGAATTTCGTCGATTCCGTTAGCTCCGTTAGGTGATTTTGGGTTTAGGAGCGTGTCCGGATTGTGTTTTGGAGGTTCGTAGCTCATTTAGGCTTGAAATGGCAAAAGTCGAATTTTTGGAGTTTTGGGTCGGCAGTGGAATTTTTGATATCGGGGTCGGTTTCAGATTCCGAAAGTGGTTGTATGTTCGTAATGTTGATTATGAATTTTGCGCAAAATTCTAGGTCAATCGGATATGATTTGATAGGTTTTGACATTGGTTGTAGATTTTGAAGTTTCAAGTTCTTTAAGTTTGAATTGAAGGGTGATTCGTGAATTTAGCGTTGTTTGATGGGATTTGAGAGCTCGACTAAGTTCGTATGGAGTTTTAGGATTGGTTGGTATGTTTGGTCGAGGTCCCGGGGGCCTCGGGTGTGTTTCGGATGCTTAACGGGTGAAAACTTGGACTTAGAGGAATTTCTGAACTTTGCTGGTTCTGGTGTTTTCGCACCTGCATAAAAGAGACCGCAGGTGCGCAAGCCGCACATGCGGAGATGGAAGTGCAGATGCTATTAATCGAGAGTTGGCCTGGGATCGCAGGTGCGAGGAAGTTTCTGCATCTGCGAAGCCCGCAAATGCGCAAGGATGTTCGCACATGCGCAAGATGCGCAGAAACGGAAAGGACTCCGCAGGCGCGAGGGCGCAGATGCGGCCCTTTCATCGCAGGTGTAAAGGCAGAAGGGGTAAGTGAGTTGCGCAGATGCGCACGTTTTTCCGCATAAGCGCACCCGCAGGTGCGAGCCTAGTTTCCGCAGGTGCGGAAATACCTGGGCAGTGATTAAAACCGAAGGGCTTCGCGATTTTTATCATTTTTGGCTTTGCCAACTCGGGTTGGGGCGATTCTTGAGAGCATTTTTGAGGCATTTCTTGAGGTAAGTTCCTTGTGCTTATGTTTGGTCAATAATCTTGCCTTGACATGTATTTTCCCACCTAGTTAATGTGTATTTAAGGTGAAAATTTGAAGTTTGAGACTAGAGATTTGGGAGTTTGAATTGTGGATTGGAGGACCATTTGATGTCGGATTTTAGTAAATTTGATATGGTTAGACTCGTGAGTGAATGATATTTCTAGTTTCATGAATTTTTTCGGGTTTTGAGACGTGGGCCTCGGGGGCCGGGTTTAAGCCAATTTCGGGTTTTGGCCTAATTTTGTAGTTTGTTCTTGTGGGATTCATTCCATTAGCGCGTATTGATGGTATTGTACTATTTTGAATAGATTCGGGCCATTTGGAGTCGGATACTCATGGCAAGAACGTGATATCAGGTTGATTTGAGCGGTTCGAGGTAAGTGGCTTGCCTAACCTTGTGTTGGGGACTTTCCCCTTAAGATCTCTTGATATTATTTGGTGTGTGGGCGCCGTGTACGTGAGGTGACGAGTACGTACACGGGGTATGTTTGCAAAAATAATGTTTAACCTTTTCAAATCAGAAATTGCTTCTCTTATTAATTGTACTAATATGTTTAATTGTGTAGTTTGACTAGAAAAGCATGCTTACGTGTTTTAACTGCCTAATTGACATTCTGTGCGTCATGTTTAGTTAAGTCCTTGTTTGCCTTATCTGTGTCCAGTATAAACTGTATAACTCGATGCCATACCTGCCATTTCATCTTGCATTGCATATTTAAATTTGGACTACGGACGTATTCCGGAAGATCTCCCTGTACTGCATATTTAAATTGGGACTACGGACGTATTCCGGAAGATCTCCCTGTACTGCATATTTAAATTGGGACTACGGACGTATTCCGGAAGATCTCCCTGTACTGCATATTTACTTTGTGACTACGGACGTATTCTGGGTGATCCCCCTGTACTGCCTATTTACTTTGGGACTACGGACGTATTCCGGGAGATCCCCCAGCATTGCATAATTATTTTGGGACTACGGACGTATTTCGGGAAATCCCCCAGCATTGCATATTTATTTTGGGACTACGGACGTATTCCGGGAGATCCCCTTGTACTGCATATTCATTTGAAACTACGGGACGGTATCCCGAGAGATTTTCCACTGCGTTTACCTTGTTTTGAACCGAGGGCTCCCTTAACTGTTATATTTTTGAGAATTTCTTTAACTGTATTACTGTAAATTCTACTTATATCTTTTACTGTTTAATTTATTATATTTACTCTGGTAGGGCCTTGACCTGACCTCGTCACTACTCGACTGAGGTAAGGCTTGGAACTTACTGGGTACCATTGTGGTGTACTCATGCCCTTCCATGCACATGTTTTTCGTGTGCAGATACAGGTGCGAGCTATCAGCCTAGGGGTTAGTACGTGCTGCTGATTCTAGGAGACTTCAAGGTACCTCTGCTTGCGTCCGCAGATCTTCGGAGTCCCCTTCTACTCCCTCGTCTAGAGATTTTCCTTATTATCTTCAGACTTTTGTATAGAGCTACATAGATTATAGCAGCTTGTGACTTAGTGATATTCCGGGTCTTGGGAAATTATTTGTATATGCCGAGTGGGACTACTCTTGGCTATTTATAATATGCTGTTTATCTTTAAAATATTGTGTTTCCTTTATATTTTTCGCAATAGTAGGCTTACCTAGTCATAAAGATTAGGTGCCAACACGACACCTTACGAAGGGTTAATTTGGGTCGTGACACTAAGAGTCAATAATAATAAGTAAAATAAAAATAGCAATATCTGGATCAACATGATTTATAGAATTTACAATGATTTTCTTTAACCAGCAGAAATAATTAGATTCCTTCAAATGCAACAATTCTCAATATATTAATTAGCCTCATTTACAGGGATAACAATAATTCCTTAACAAGCAGAGATAATTAATTCTTTAAATTTTAAAGATTTCCAATTTATCAATTAGCTTCACAAGATGCAATAAACTAACAAAGTATTGTGTAATTATTATTATTAGGCACGATTTCTGCCGAGTTCGTACGACCCGATCCAGAGTGTCTTGTACACTGCCGAAGGACATGCGTCGCAATCCATAGATGCATCTATCCTGCCGAGGTATTTGGCCCGCTCCACAAAAAAGGAGGACATTTTCTATGTACCTCCGGAAGGAGAGTATATTTATTATAAGATAAATTCAGGAGGATGAACAATTTCTTTTAACAATTAATTAATTTAAACAGAAAGATTAAGCATATGATATTTTCATCTTTTAATATTTTTATCTAACAATTCACAATATATATATATATATATATATCAAATAATTTTAATTAAGTAAAGAATACAACTTGCACAAGTAATTCATGCTTTTGAGTCCTAAACTACCCAAACTTTAGCATTATTAGTAGCTGTGCACGGACTCTCGTCACCTCGTGCGTACGTAGCCCCCACAATTAGCAACAATTATTACTTTAATAACCTATGGAGTAATGTTTCCCTCACAAGATTAGACAAGAGACTTACCTTATCTCAAAGTCCACTTTCCGATTACCACATCGCGTTAATTTCTCAATTCGATGCCGAATATTCCAAAGCTATTCAAATATTATACAAAATAATGAATACATGTTCAATAATTCAAATTTAGGCTATTAATAAAATTACCCTAACCAAAACAGTAAAATTCGTAAAATTCACCCCGGGCCCATGTGCCCGGATTCTGGAAATTTTCGGATGAAAACATTACCCATAATCTCAAGAACTCAAATATATAATTTCTACCCAATTCCATAATCATTTTCGTGATTAAAATCCCGTTTTATAAAAATCTAGGTTTTTCATCTAAACCTTTGATTTCTAAGATTTACTAGTTATAATCTACCCATAATCTATGTATTTAACTCAAGGTGTGTAGAATTAACTTACCTCCAAGTTATTAGTTGAAGTCCCCTCTCAAAAGCTCTGAAATCGCCCGAAAATGGAGGAAAAATAGGCAAAACTAGTTGATTCTCGTTCTTTTAAGCTTTCTGCCAAACATGCCTTTCGCACCTGCGGAGGTGGGAACGCACCTGCGGCTTCGCAGCTACGGAAAAGTCTCGCAGGTGGGAGTTCCACTCGCCTGACCAAGCCTCGCATCTGCGCGCCTAGCCCTGCACCTGCGTGTTCGCAGGTGCACCAAAGTTCCGCACCTGCGATGGTAGGCATTCCCTCCTCCTTCCGGTTCTGGGCACAAACGTCGCATCTGCGATGGTCGCACCTGCGACTGTCCAAGCGCAGGTGCGATCGTACCAGAAGCAGAAAGCTTCAGTTCTTCCTCCAAATTTCAAAATTGGTTCGAGCCTCGTGCGGTTAACACTCGAGGCCCTCGGGGCCTCGCCCGAACATATCAACAGGTTTGAAATCATAAAACGGACTCGCTAGAATTCTCGGAACATGTAAAACAACATTAAATCTAAGAATCATACTCCAAACCAAATTAATTCAACTTAGAAATTTCAAGTTCTTCAATTTACTTCCAATGCGCCGAAACATACTTAAACTACCCGGAATGAGACGAAATTTTGTGTGCAAGTCTTAAATCACTATACGAAACTATTCCCAAACTCGGAATTCCAAACAGACTTCAATTACTCAAAAACCTACTTCAAACCAAATTTAAAGAAATTTAAACCTTCAAATAGTTGATTTTTACTATTAAGCGCCAAAACGCTTCCGGGTTATCCAAAACCCGATTCGAACATACGCCCAAATTCGAAATCATCATACGAAACTATTGGAACCGTCAAATCCCAATTCCGGGGTCGTTTTCTCAGAATGTTGACCGAAGTCAAACTTGGCCCTCTTAAGGCTAACTTAAGGAACCGAGTGTTCTGTTTACAACCCAAACACTTCCAAATCCCGAACCAACCATCTCCGCAAGTCATAAATCATTAAAAGCACACATGGAGAGGTTTATTTTAGGAAACGGGGTTCTAAAAGTTAAAATGACTGGTTGGGTCATTACATTCTCCACCTCTTAAACAAACATTCGTCCTCGAACGGGTTTAGAATTTATACCTGAAGTGCTGAATAAGTGTGGATATTTGCTCTGCATGTCCTACTCGGCCTCCCAAGTTGCTTTCTCGACTGGTTGGCCCCTCCACTGGACTTTTACTGCAGAAATTCTCTTGGACCTCAACTAGTGAACCTGTTTATCAACAATGGAAACGGGCTCCTCTTCATAGCCTAAACTATTATCTAGTTGAACTGTGCTGAAGTCTAACACATGTGATAGGTCGGCATATACTGCCGGACCATAGATACATGGAAAACCGGATGACCTGATAGACTGGGAGGCAATGCAAGCTCATAAGCAACCTCCCCAACTCGTCTCCACACCTCAAATAGGCCTATAAACCTTGGGCTCAATTTTCCCTTCTTCCTGAATCTCATGATTCCCTTCATCGACGAAACCTTCAAGAGAACTGTTTCACCCATCATAAATGATAAATCACGCACTTTCTGATATGCGTAACTCTTATGTCTGGACTGTTCTGTACGAAGTCACTCCTGAATTAACTTTACCTTTTCCAAGGCAACTTTTACCAAATCAGTACCATATAACTTAGACTCACCCCCTCAAACCATCCGATGGGTGAACAACATCGCCGACCATATAAAGCCTCAAATGGATCCATCTCGATGCTGGATTGGTAGCTGTTATTATAAGCAAACTCGGCCAAAGGTAAGAAACGATCCCACTGACCTCCAAAGTCAATCACACATGCCCTTAGCATATCCTCTAAAATTTGAATTGTCCCCTCTGACTGCCCGTTGGTCTGCGGATGAAAGGTTGTGCTGAGCTCTACACGGGTCCCCAGTTCACTCTGTACTGCTCTCCAGAAATGTGAAGTAAACTGAGGGCCTCTATCTAATATGATATAAATTGGCACACCGTTCAATCAAACTATCTCCTGAATATATATATATATAGGCCAACCTCTCTGAAGTGTACGTAGTCACAACAGGAATAAAGTGTGCCGACTTGGTCAACCTGTCGATAATGACCCAAACTACATCAACTTCCGCAAGGTCCGCGGCAATCCAACTACAAAGTCCATAGTGACGCGTTCCCATTTCCACTCCTGTATAGTCAGCTGCTGAAGTAGGCCACCTAGCCTTTGGTGCTTATATTTAACTTGCTGACAATTTAGACACCTAGCTATATGCTCAACAATGTCTTTTTTATTTGTCGCCACCAATAATGCTGCCTCAGGTCACGATACATCTTCGTAGCACCTGGATGAATAGAATACCGAGAACTGTGTGCTTTCTCTAGGATCTTCTTCCTCGGTCCATCCACATTAGGAACATATAGACGATTCTAGAGTCGTAGAACACCATCCGCCCTAATAGTAACTTCCTTGGCACCACCCTGTAGTACTGTTTCTCAAAGAACCATTAAGTGTGGATCATCATACTGGCGATCCTTGATCTGTTAAAAAAGTGAAGACTGAGCTACAACACATGCAAGAACTCGGCTGGGCTCTGAAATATCCAGCCGCACAAGTCTGTTGGCCAAGGACTGAATATCTGAAGCTAATGGCCTCTCCTCTGCTGGAATGAAAGCCAAACTATCCATACTCTCTGCCTTTCTACTCAAGGCGTCTACAACTATATTTGCTTTGCTCGGATGATACAGGATAGTAATATCATAATATTTTAGTAATTCAAGCCATCTGCGTTGTCTCATATTTAGGTCCCTCTGCTTGAACAAATGCTGCAAACTACGATGATCAGTGTAAACTTCACAAGACACCCCATAAAGATAATGCCTCCAAATCTTAAGAGCGTGAACAATCCCAGCTAACTTCAAATCATGCACAAGATAATTCTTCTCGTGGGGCTTCAGCTGACGTGAAGCATATGCAATAACTCGCCCTTCCTGCATCAATACACAACCCAAGCCAATGCGTGAAGCATCACAATACACTGTATACATCCCCGAACCAGAAGGCAACACTAACACTGGTGCTATAGTCAATGCTGTCTTGAGCTTCTGAAAGCTCACCTCACAATCATCGGAACGGAGCACCGTTCTGGGTTAATTTGGTCAAAGGTGCTGCAATATATGAAAAACTTTCCACGAACCGACGATAATAACCTGATAAACCCAGAAAACTCCTGATCTCAGTCGCCGAAGTGGGACGATGTCAATTCTGAACTACCTCAATCTTTTTGGGATCAACCTTAATACCCTAGCCCGACACAATATGCCCCAAAAATGCTATAGACTCTAGCCAGAACTCATATTTGGAGAACTTAGCATATAGCTTTTGTTCCCGCAACATCTGAAGCATTACTCTCATATGCTGCTCATGCTCCTCCTTACTGTGCGAGTAGATCAAAATGTCATCAATGAAGACAATGACAAATGAATCAATATATGGCTTGAATACCGTGTTCATCAGATCCATAAACGATGTTGGGGCGTTAATCAAACCAAAGGACATCACCAGAAACTCATAATGACCATATCTAGTCCAGAAAGTAGTCTTCGGAACATCCGGATCATGAATCTTCAACTGATGGTACCCCGACCTCAAGTCGATCTTAGAGAACACCCTAGC
This sequence comes from Nicotiana otophora, assembly GCA_000715115.1. NCBI lineage: Eukaryota > Viridiplantae > Streptophyta > Magnoliopsida > Solanales > Solanaceae > Nicotiana > Nicotiana otophora. The sequence goes on along the minus strand of AWOL01S0041694.1, from coordinate 38,451 downwards.
ACCCTGCAACTGGTCAAATAGATCATCAATACGTGGAAATGGGTACTTGTTCTTAATAGTTACTTTGTTCAATTGGCGATAATCAATACACATCCGCATTGTTCCATCCTTCTTCTTCACAAATAATACCGGTGCACCCCAAGATGATACACTCGGTCTGACGAACCCTTTGGCTATAACTACTCAAGTTGTTCTTTCAATTCTTTCAGAGCCATATGATACGGTGAAATAGATATAGGTTGGGTATCTGGAGCCAAGTCAATACAGAAATCAATATCACGATCAGGTGTCATACCTGGAAGATCTGAAGGAAATACATCGGAGAACTCCCGAACTACAGACACTGAATCAATAGCAGGAGTCTCTGCAGTAGTATCCCGAACATAAGCTAGATAAGCTAAACAACCCTTCTCAACCATATGTTAAGCCTTTATAAAAGAAATAACTCGATTAAATGAACTAACAGATGAACCCTTCCACTCCAGCTTAGGAAAAGCTGGAATAGCCAAGGTAACAGTCTTGTTATGACAATCTAGAATATCATGATATGGAGATAATCAGTCCATGACCAGAATAATTTCAAAATCGGTCATCTCAAGCAATAAGAGATATGCTCTAGTTTCATAACCACATAATCGCCCACATGAGTGGACACATAAACAGGAGTACTCAAGGACTCACGAGAAACACACAAGAATGGAGCAAATAGAGATGACACATATGAATATGTAGATCCTGGATCAAATAATACTGAGGCATCTTTGCCGCAAACAAAAATAATACCTGTAATCACGACATCTGAGCCCTATGCATCTGGTTTGGCTGAAAAAGCATAGAACCGAGTTGGAGCGCCAACTGGATGGCCTCCACCTGGCTGGCCTCCACCTGGCTGACCTCTACCTCTAGGACGACCCCTACCCACCCTTCCTCCACCTCTTAGTGGTCGGACAACTGGTGGAGCAACTAGTCCACTAATTATAGGCTGCTGACCGTGTTGCACTAGTTTACCCCAAAGCCTGGGCAGAATCTCCGTATGTGACTGGGATCCCCACACTCGTAACAACTCTTCGGTGAGATGGGCTGCTGACTAAGGGTCGGGCCTTGGGGAACTGAATACCCATTGGGAGGACCCTGAATAGCTGGTGGGCGATAAGAACTCTCTGGTATAGCGCTGAGATAGGGTCACACTGGAGTACCTCGAGGAGGCGGTGGTGCTAGATGTAGGGGCCTGCTGGACTGCTCTCTCACGGAATGACGTCTGCCCCCAAACGGAGCACCTTTGAAGTCTCCAGAATACCTGAACCGATTATCTCTCATAACTTGCTCTCGGCTCCGCTGACGTACTCCCACAATCCTACAGGCTATCTCCACGACTAGCTCATAAGAAGTACCCATCTCAACTTCCAAGCCATAGTGGCCTGAATGCTAGTATGTAAACCCGCAACAAACCTCTGCACTCTCTCCGCCTCAGTAGGGAGTATCATAAGTGCATGGTGAGATAACTCAGAAAATCTCGCCTCATAATCGGTCACTGACATCTGACCCTGCTGGAGCTGCTCAAACTGAAACCTCAACTCTTCCCTCTGGGAGGGTGGAATATACCTGTCCAGGAAGATACGGGTGAACCTGTCCCAAGTCATGGAAGGAGAATCTGCTGGTCTGCCAGACTGCCATCATCTACGGGCTCTACCCTCTAATTGAAAAGTAGCAAAGTCTACCCCATGAGACTCCAATATCCTCATGTTGTACAGTCTATCCTTACACCGATCAATGAAATTCTGGGGATCCTCATGTCGCTCACCCCCAAAGACAGGAAGATGTAGTCTAGTCCATATGTCCAATAGTTTATGAGGATCAGTGATAACTGGGGTTTTTAGCCTATTATTTACTCTCTTTTGCTTAGGTTTTGGGTCAAAAATATGTAAAGGTATTCCCGAAAACTAACTTAATGTGCTTGCTTGCAGGGTTTGGTCAAAATGAGGCAAAGAATCTATAATCAACTCATGAAGGAGTCAAACCTGCACGAATCCAAGGCTGAGACTGGAGCGCTGGGAGCGGCATAAAAGCACGGCCGCGTAAGGACCACCGCTGAGGCGGCCACTATTACGCTGTCCGCGAAAGTAGATTCAGAGAAGTTGCTTTGAGTACTAAAATCACCGCTGACCGTGTTAGAAATACGCAACCACGAAATCTTTGGCGCGGCTGCGAAGGGAATTCCGCTGAGAGGGCATCTGGAGATTCAGAGACCCTGTAAGTCAGGCTTAACTGAAGAACGTGGTCCGCATCCAAATTACGCGGTCGCGATGGAAGCACACGCGGACGCGGTTGAAATTAAGCAAAATTAAGCCCAATCCAAGCCTAGTATTGAAGAAACGCCGACCGCACTCATTATTACGCGGACGCGGTTAGAATTACGCGTCCGCGAATCCTCTGCAGGGGCATTTTTGTTCGGAAATTTCAGCCTAGTATAAATAGATCCTTTTTTCAATTTTAGGTTAAGTTTTGTTGAGGAGAGCACGTAAACAACGGGTTTTTCCCTTTTGGGGTAATTTTAGAGTAGATTTACCCTCAAACTTTAGAATTTCATCTTGTACTTTAATATTATGGTTTATATTTCATCTTTATCTTTGATTTCTGCTGCTATTTTGAGTAGCTATACCCCATAGCTAGGGTTGTGACCCAACCCTAGTATGGGTATTTAATGGGTCTTGAATTTTAGGGCTTAATTGTTTATGGGTTAGTGATATTTAGCCTAATTTATGCTACAATTGTAGAATTAGTGGTTGTAAACACTGATTCATGCCTTTATGACTTAGGCTCTTCTTGAGAAAGAGGGACTAAGTCTAGGAAAATTAGGCTAACAAGGAACTGGGGTGAACTCAAGAGATTGATAGCCCCAATTAAAGGGTTAAACCTAGAGATAGTAATACCCGACTTGAAAAATTTTTATTTGTATTGTATGAACACCCATTTGGGCTTGAGAACGCCAAATCGGGCAGAGTCACTCAAACTACCGAGAGGTATAGAGTGAGCATTTATGTGTGATGGTTATATCACGACCCCAATTATAACAAGCTTGTCCTAGATTCTTGATACCCATTAGATACTCACCTAGGCGGAAGTCACTTCCCTAGTGCCTTTTAACACTTGAAAACATTCACCAAAAGATATTGTACTTAGCTTACACTCAGCATACTATAGTATAAAATTAGAACATAATTAATTGCAATAATGTTTGGAAGTGCAATTAGGAACAACACGCACATCTAGATTAGTTAGACACCTAACTCCAAACCAAATTAACTCCATGTGGAAATCGATCCCGACCTCGTTGGATAAAACTGTATTGACTATCCTCGCTACTCTATAGTGGTGTAGGTTTGGACATGATCACTTTTTGGCGCCGTTGCCGGGGAGTTAGACGATGTTGGCTATCTATCTAACTATTTGTGTTCCTTGTGTTTCTTTCCATATGTTTTTCTAACTTTTGTGTATCGATCACTTTAGGTACCAAATGGCTCATAATGATGCTCTCGGACATGTTCTTCCTGGGGAGGAGGTAGATGACAATGGTGAGGATGAGGTTAATCTAGAACCTCAAGTATAAAGAAGAGGACGCTAGGCTAATGAAAACATTCCAAACCCTCCCCCGCCTCCTCCACGGGCAGCACACCGGGTGCTACCCAATGAAGGTTACGCAAGTGCAATTGTCCCGCCCCAGATTCGGGCGGGCAATTTTCAAATTACAAATGTCATGCTGGCCCTATTGGAGCAAAAGGGCTACTTCAGTGGAGCTCCTCATCAGAATACATACAAGCATCTAAAGGGTTTTGTAGACACATGCTGGGGGAGCAAGCAGACGAACGTGTCGGGGGACGCTCTAAGATTGAGACTTTTCCCATTTGCACTTAGAGGGAAAGCTTTGGACTGGCTCGGGAGGCTACCCAACCACTCCATACACACGTGGGATGAGTTGGCAGAAAAGTTTATAGCCAAATCTTTCTCATCGGGTCATATGGCAGTATTGAGAGATGAGATCTTAGCCTTTAAACAAGAACCTAATTAACCCCTACATGAAATCCGGGATCGATACCGGACAATGGTCAAAGAATGCCCAAACAATGATATGACTGAAGGAATGATTCAGCAGACATTCTATAGGGGCATCAACACGACCAACCAGTGTGTGGTAAATCAGCTAGCTAGGGGAAATGTTATGAAAATGCCTTATGCTGATGCTTGTGACATACTTGATGAGATGGCTGACACATCCTCAACTTGGCAGAGTCAGGCAAATATTCCTCAGGGTGACCCTAATGTCATTCATCTTCACAAGGAACTTCATGATAATGGATAAGCCATAGCCGAGTTGACAACTACTATGAATCGGTTAGTGAAGGCCCAGCTTCAGCAAGTTCAGGGGACAAAGCAAGTAAATGCCATGGAAGGGGTAAATGTCATGGTCAACAAGAGGAGACAGTGTGGTCAACAAGTGTAAAACAATCAAGATCAATATGAGCAAAGTGGTAATGGTTACAATTAAGACGATTCTTATGATGATCAAAGTGAGGAAGTGTTATATGCCAATAACTACCAAGGTCAAAGGAGCAATGCTCCAACTCAACAATGGAGACCGCAAGGGAACAATCAAAATTGGGGCAACCAAGGCCAAGGGAGTTGGAACAATGGAAACAACAACTACTCAAACAATTGGGGGAACAACAATCAAAATTGGGGGAAAAACAATAACAATTGGGGCGGCAATGGAAACCAAGGGGGTTTGAATAATAATAATCAAGGCAACCGGGAGCCGGGCTTTCAAAGGCCCCCGATGTATCAATAACTCAACAATCCGCCTCCATATTCGTCTCAAGGGCAAATTTCCTCAAACAATGAGATGGGGCGGATAGAGAGTATGTTTAAACAAATGATGGAAAGGAATGTTGACTCTGATACCCAAATAGCCTCCCATACTACCTCTATTCGCAAATTGGAAGTACAAATGGGACAAATTTCTCAAGCATTGAATACTCACCCTAAAGGGCACTACCAAGTGATGCGGTAGTAAAACCGAAGGGTGAGAACAATAAAGGCCATGATATGGCGGTGACCACAAGAAGCGGTAGAGGTGGAGATGCAAGTACCTCTAATCCAAAGAAGATTGTGAGTGATGATGTTGTGTTGCAAGAAGATGATAAGATTCAAGCCAATGATGAGAATGTGAATAATGAAGTGAGGATCGATATTGATGACAACATGGAGGAGACATAAAATGATGTGAACCCATCTAGGGAACACATGGTAGATATACCGGAAACGGTAGTGCCTAAAGCCAAGGCCCCTTTGCCAATGCCTCCTCCACCGTATCCTCAAAGGCTTGCAAAGAAAAATAATGAAAACCAATTTAATAAATTTATTGAGATGATGAAAAGTTTGTCAATCAATGTGCCCTTGGTGGAAGCTCTCAAACAAATGCCGGGATATGCCAAGTTCATGAAGGGCTTGGTAACTAAGAAGAGGTCTATGAATTGTGAGACCATCAAAATAACTCATCAAGTGAGTGCCATTGTGCACTCGATGGCTCCAAAGCTTAAAGATCCCGGTGCCTTTACAATTCCATGCACCATTGCTAGCGCCGATTTTGCAAAAGCCTTGTGTGATTTGGGAGCAAGTATTAATTTGATACCATATTCCGTGTTCAAGACACTATGTATTGGTCCACCAAGAGATACTTCCATAAGATTACAAATTGAGGATCAGACAATGAAAAGGTCGCTTGGTATTATTGATGATGTTCTAGTCCGGGTCGACAAGTTTATTTTGCATGCTGATTTTGTAATTCTTGACTGTGAAGTCAACTATGAGGTGCCTATAATATTGGGGCGACCTTTCCTAGCAACAGGGAAGGCATTGGTTGATGTGGAAGCAGGGGATCTCACCTTACGAGTGGGCGATGAAAAAGTTGTATTCCACATGTGCAAATCAATGAGGCAACCAAATAGCAATGAAGTTTGCTCTTTTGTGGATCTTGTGACGGAAGTGATAGTTGATGACACGAGTGCCATGATCAATGTGGAACACCCTTTGGAAGCTGTGTTGTTAAACCATGAGGATGATGACAAGGAAGGCTTAGTTGAATGTGCAAATGCATTGCAAGGAATGGTATCCTATTCATATGGGCCCCGCGAACTTTCCTTGGACTTGGAAAATCGGAAGACTCCACCAACAAATCTCTCAATCGAGGAGCCACCAACATTGGAGTTGAAGCCTTTGCCTTCATACCTCAGATATGAATTCTTAAGCCTTTCTTCCACATTACCTGTTATTCTTTCTACTTGCATAACTAACGTGTAGATAGACTCCACCCTTGTGGTGCTTCAAAGAAGCAAAAAGGCAATTGGATGGACTTTGGCTGATATTCGGGGTATAAGCCCCACCTTTTGCATGCACAAAAGTATACTATAGGATGATGCCAAACCCTCCGTGGAACATCAAAGGAGGTTGAACGAGGCTATGCAAGAGGTCGACAAGAAGTAAATTATCAAGTGGCTTGATGCAGGGGTTGTGTACCGTATCTCGGATAGTTCATGGACTTCACCGGTACAATATGTGCCGAAGAAGTGGGGTATGACTGTGGTCACAAATGAGAAAAATGAGTTGATCCCCACTCGTACTGTCACCGGATGGAGGGTATGTATGGACTACAGAAATCTGAACAAAGTGACTCGCAAAGACCACTTTCCATTACCCTTTCTTGATCGAATGTTGAACAGACTTGCCGGGCAATGCCTACTATTGCTTTTTGGATGGGTACTCAGGGTACAACCAGATTCTCATTGCACCAGAAGACCAAGAGAAAACCACATTCACATGTACGTATGGCACATTTTCATTCTCACGGATGCCATTTGATTTGTGTAATGCCCCGGCTACCTTTCAACGGTGTATGATGGCAATATTTACGGATATGGTAGAGGACTTCCTCGAAGTGTTCATGGATGATTTTAGTGTTGTGGGGGACTCATTTGAAGAATGTTTGGATAATCTTGACAAAGTGTTGGCCCGATGTGAAGAGACTAACCTAGTACTTAATTGGGAAAAATGCCACTTTATGGTCGAGGAGGGCATTATCCTCGGCCATAAGATCTCAAAGAACGGTATTGAAGTGGACAAAGCAAAAATTGAAGTTATTTCAAATCTCCCTCCTCCTACTTACGTCAAGGGAGTTAGGAGCTTTCTTGGGCACGCGGGGTTCTACCGAAGGTTCATCAAGGATTTCTCAAAAGTGGTAAACCCCTTGTTCAAGCTGCTAGAAAAGGATGCAAAGTTTGTGTTCAATGAAGATTGCATGAAAGCTTTTGAGCTTCTCAAGTATAAATTGACAACCACTCCCATCATTACCATACCTAATTGGAGCTTACCATTTGAGCTCATGCGCGATGCTAGTGACGTTGCGGTAGGAGCAGTTTTGGGGCAAAGGGTCAATAAGATATTTCATCCGGTCTATTATGCAAGCAAAATGATGAATGACGCCCAAGTCAATTATACGGTGACCGAGAAAGGGTTACTAGCCATTGTCTTCGCCATGGAAAAGCTCAGGCCATATCTCATGGGCACCAAAGTGATTGTGCACACCGATCATGCGGCACTCCGTTACTTGATGACCAAAAAGGACTCTAAGGATAGGTTGATGAGATAGGTTCTTCTGCTTCAAGAGTTTGGACTTGAAATCATTGATAGAAAAGGAAGTGATAATCAAGTGGTAGACCACTTGTCCTGCTTAGAAGAGGGGGGGAGGCCCCACGATGGCCTCGAAATTAACGATTCGTTCCCAGATGAACAACTCCTCTCTGTGTGTTTGAATAGTATGCCTTGGTTCGTCGATGTGGCTAACTTTCTTGTGACCGGCATTGTCCCGAGTGAGCTCTCTTCAAACCAAAGGAAGAAACTCAAACGGGACAACTTGGATTATTATTGGGACGAGCCCTATCTTTTTAAAATTTGCAATAATGGTGTGATCTGGAGATGTGTCCCGGAAGAGGAGAAAATGAATATTCTTGATGCTTGCCATTCCTCGCCCTACGGTGGTCATCGTGTTGGGGTGAGAATTGCTTCAAAGGTTCTTAGATGTGGATTTTATTGGCCTACCTTGTATAAAGATGCAAGTGAGCTTGTTAAGAGGTCTGATGAATGCCAAAGAGCTGGTGGAATTTCCAAGAAGGATGAAATGCCTCTCACCACTATTCTGGAGATCAATATTTTTAACGTGTGGGGAATAGACTTCATGGGGCCTTTTGTGAGTTCGTGTGGTAGTACTTACATTCTGGTTGTTGTTGATTATGTTTCCAAGTGGGTTGAAGCTATATCTTTGCCCAACAATGAGGCACGGAGTGTGGTAGCTTTCTTAAAGAAAAATATCTTCACAAGGTTTCGCACTTCTAGGGCGATCATCAGTGATGGGGGTTCTCATATCTGCAACAAGGCCTTCGACACTTTACTTTCCAAGTATGGTGTCAATCATAAGGTATCAACCCCTTATCATCCCCAGGCTAGTGGACAAGTTGAGGTCTCCAACAGGGAGATAAAGAGCATATTATCAAAACCTGTCAATGCAAACCGGACTGATTGGTCAAGGAAACTTGACGATGCATTGTGGGCTTATAGAACTGCGTACAAAACTCCAATTGGTGTGTCTCCGTACCGGTTAGTATTTGGGAAAGCATGCCATCTTCCGATTGAGTTAGAGCACAAGGCCATGTGGGCGCTCAAGAAGTTAAACCTTGAATGGGATGTAGCAGTCAATCTCCGGGTGAAGCAACTCAATGAACTTGATGAATTTCGGTTTCATGCCTATTCTGGCTCGTCCTTATATAAGGACAAGATGAAGTACTTACATGATAAATATGCCCGAAATAAAGAATTCAAGGAGGGTGACTTGGTTCTTCTATTCAACTCTCGGTTATGATTGTTTCCGAGAAAGCTCAAGTTAAAATGGAGTGGCCCTTTTGAGGTGGTGCACGTGACTCCATTTGGCGCTCTTGACTTGAAAAACAAAAATGGTGAAATCTTCAGAGTTAATGGGCACCGAGTGAAGCATTACCTCGGCAAGTTTGATGACAGCCATATGGTGGCATTAATCAATTTCCAATGATGTTGGTAACATTCGTCATGCCGCGACGTTAAATCAGGCGCTTCTTGGGAGGCAACCCATGTGTTTTTCTTTTATTGTTTTTTGATTTTCTTCTTAGATCAGGCTTTATTTTGAACTAACTAGTTGTGAGCTTTGTATAGGAATTGTTTGTGCAATACAGGATTGTTGCTGGAGAAATTTGCCTAAGTGTGGGGAATTACGCGGACCGCGCTCAACATTTCGCTGTCAGCGAGAGTTTTTTACGGGGCGCAATTTGTCAGCAGACGCGGACTTGAAAAGTCCAGAATATCAACTCTCTGAAGTTGTATTCGCGTCCGCGTTCGTAATTTTGTGATCCGCGTTGATCTTACGCGGTCGCGACCGTTAATCCACTCTCAGCAGGCCTGTTTCTGAAAAGTCTCTTCGAAAGGTAAAAAGCGCGGACCGCGGTGGAATTCCGCGGACCGCGCTCAGGTAAGTCGGTGGGACCTCTGGGTTGGTATCAATAGGAAGTCTTTAAGACTTTTACACTTTTTGAACCCCACACTCTCACCGAAATAGACCATTGTTCATCTTCCCCTTCTTACACTTTCAATTTCATATCTCATTAATCAAGAAGCCATTTCCTACTACAAATCCACATCTTGTATGCTCAAATCTTTACATTAATTTCATCTTTGTATTTTCTTTTCTTCTAGTTTTAATTTTTCATTTTTAGGGTTTAATGCATGCCACAATCTAAAAATCATGCTTACTTGATGCTTAAATTCATGTGGGCAATTGCTTTACTTGCCTAATGGATGATAGGTTTATTAACTATGCATGTTAATTGCATTAATTGTTGCGCTTAGTGAAAACCCTAGGTTTCAAATGTGCCAGGGCCAGTTTTTGTTTGAATTTCGGCTGAGTATGGTTGCATGTTCGCGGACGCGATGATTCTGCCGCAGTCTGCGTTTGAACTTACGCGGCTGCGTCCAAAATACGCGGTCCGCACTCATGAGTTTCAGAGAGTTTGAAAAATTGATTTCGCGGCTGCGTTCATTTTTACGCGGTCTGCGCTTTATCTTTCGCGTCCGCATCCCAAATTATGCGGTCCGCGAAAGACCATGATCAGAGAGTTGGTAGTCTGTGTCTAATCTCTTTCGCGGCCGCACTCCTTTTTACGCAGACCACGCTGACCCTTCCGCGGACGCGCTCTTTTTTACATTGTCAGCGGACCCCTGCTTTGAGAAACACTGTGATCATTTCATTTGCTTTCCATTGCTGATTCATTAAACCACAATACTAATGAGCTTTCACTGATTGTGTATGCAGATAATGGTGCGATCTCGTGGCGGTCCTGAAAAATCACAAGGGAGGGGAGAATCCTCCCGAGGCCCGGGCAGAGGGAAACAGACTGCACCCTTAGCACCTAAAAAGGTCATTGGCAAGAAACAAACCCTCCGAAGACCCACTCCCGACTCTTCTGAGACAAGTAAGTATGTCCCCTCCCGGGATATTTCTGAAGGGGAGGCTGCACAACCCTAACAAGAGGCTCAATCACAGCCCTACCGCCTCGTCGATGAATCTACCTTCTTGTCTTGGTCGTCTAATGGCTCAGGAGGAGGTAGTGCGACTTCCACACCACCTGCCCCACCTGCTGCAACTCCAGCCTCAATAGCGGCTCCAATTAATATTGATGATGAAGAGGATGTCCCGGATGACGGGAGAGGTAGTGATATCCGGGTTGGAGGTTTGATTAGATCAAGGAAACTGACAGTGTGTCAAGATAAGTTCGTGAGTGAGAAGACCTACTACAAATTCCGGGAATGGTGGCCACAAAGGTCACTCACCCTTGAGCGGCATTTCATAGAAAGAGATCTTATACCCCACAATCCCAATGTGAATAAGCAATTTGATGAAAGAGTGGGGTGGAAATTCTTCACTAGCAAGCTACCGGAGGCCAATGAGTACTTAGTCAAAGAATGCTTCACCAATGTCGCCCACATCAAAAAGGGCACCTATGTGACTAAGGTATGGAACCGGAAGATAAGATTTGAGGGCAAGACACTGAACACATATGTCGGGTTCGATGATGTGAATGAATCCCTATACTTGGAGAAGTTGGCATTAGATGAGCCAGCCCGTCTATGGCTTGCATAGGTGATAGCCATCCCTAGGTCAACACCGGCTTGGCTTACACCTAGGGTCCATATTGCTAGAGACACTTTGAGCTTTGAAGCAAAAGGGTGGTGCACCTTCGTCTGCAGCCGCCTTGATCTGTGCCTGCATGACAGTGACATTCCACTCTCCCGGGCAATCCTCATAGCGTCCATCATGGCGGGGTACCCAATAAATATGGGGAACCTCATGGCCCAGAACATATCTAAGGCCACCGGGAAGGAAGAAATGTCCTACCCTTAACCCAATTTCATCATTATGCACCTAGAGGACCATGGGGTTGAGGGGAGATACTTTGATACGAAGGTGAAGCCAAAAAGGCCCTTCTCTTGGTACAGCCTTCAGGGAGCAGACAATCCCAAGTCCAAAGGCAAATCCACTACCTCCGCTGGCCAGTCTGAAGAGCCAAGGGTAGTGGCCACTGGGTCCGAGCCTTCCACAGCCGAAGTTTCATCTACTGATATGCCACCTCCGTCTTCAGGGCCATCTGTCTCTGCCCCACTATCTATGCCTTCCTCCTCAGCTTACCCTCAGACTGTACTGCGGGTTAATCAGACTTTATCCAGCATCAACAACTGGATGCAGGTAGTTACATCAAAGCTATTTGCCTTATCCAGTGCAGTAGCAGCACAGGTAGTTCCATCACAACTTCAGATGCCTCCGTTAGTAGAGGATTCATTGAAGAAGATCTTTGATAACCAAAAGCAAATTCTAGAGACTCTGGGTACTCATGCGAAGGTAATAAAGGAGATGGGAAAACAGGTCAAGAAGGTGAAGAAGAATCAATAGCTGTTAAAGAAGGAGGTGGAGAAGCTTACTTCCACCGGCGATATTTCTCTGGACCTCCTTATGGAGGAGACTGCACCGGCAGCACAAACACCACAGGTATCAGAGCAGGAGGCTGACAGAGAGACGGTGAGAAGATTTGTAGTACCCCAGACCGAGGACCTGGAGATCCAGTAAGAGGATCCTGATGGTGCTGAGACAAATACCACATAGGGAGTTTTCTTTACTCTCTATCCCTCCCCTGATCTTATTTTTACTTTTAGCATTGAGGACAGTGCTAACTTTTATTTGGGGTGGTGGTCTTATTTTGATTTGATGACTGGCATATAAAAACTTTACCATTCCATGTATATATTCATCCCCATTTTGTGTATATTCGTTTCACTCCCCTATTGTACATATTCATTTGATTTTTCGTATTTTCCTTTATAACTTCTTTTGTAATTTTCCTTAATAGCTTAGCTTCTTATTTCCTTTAGTAGCTTCTTTTTGAGTTTTATCCTTTTTTTATATTTTTACGTGATCAATAAGTCTTTGGTTTTCTTAATGTCACGGTTCTTTCCAAAGGTGGATGTTATGTGAGCCGAGTAGCTCTTCCCAACGATGGATGGCGTGACAACCTTCTTAAGGGATTAAGTCTATTTTTCTTTCTGTTTTGATATATAGTAGTAATGCATAAAAGTGTCTCAAGTAGGCTTCACTTGGCACTAACACATTTACCTTCGACCTCATGGTTAGATACAAGTTGTTGACGAGATTAGCTCTAGTTGTGACCTTTATACTCTTGAGTTGACTAAAACTATCATCAAGTGGTTTCTGTGAGCCATCTGCAATCTTCAATATTAGCTGAGATTTTTGTGGGCCCTCGACTCTATTCTCTGTAATGATCCAGTAGCTTGAGAGGTGAGGTATTGAATTGCAAAAGTACAAAGAACAAAAAGAATTGATGAAAAGAAAAGGCAAATAAAAGGATGAAGAGTTAAAAAGAAATATGTCAAAAAGAAAGAAAAGGTTGAAGGGATTCAAAGAAAACAATGTTGAAAGGCATGGAATGATGAGAAAAGGAGAAAAATAATTGTCATGAACAAGAAATACTGACAATATGTCTCTCTAGTTCCCTTGAGGAAGAAGAAAATGACTCAAAGAGTCAAGAAAGTATGAACCGAAATGAGAAAATTGAGTGCTTAAGGAAAGATGAAACCATCATAGTTTATTGTGTCCTACCTTGATTCAAAAAGCCTTCATTATATCCTGCTAAAGCCCTATATGATTTCATGTTGAGTGAGCTTGCATTAGTGGTGATTTACATAAGGGGCAAGCTTATGGTACTTAGAGCCGGACTTGTGGCATTCTTTTGAGAGTAATGAGCGCACTTCTTTACAATCCTTGTTTTGAGTGTCACATTCTATAAAGTGAGATTTTCTCATGGGGAGTAGAGGAGGAGGAGTTTGGGATCCACAATGACCTACGTGAGAGAGGAGCTTCCTTGATGAATTGAGTCAACGCTTGATGCTTTTGTGTCACATTAGAACTATGGAAGTCATAGCATGATGTTGTTGATAATGCATTTGTGTTGAGGGTAATTGTTAGTCCCAATTGATGTTTGATAAAGTCACCTTAGGACAGCTGGAATTTTCATTTATTTTTCTTGTAGAGGTGGAAATTACCTTGTTTGCTTGAGGACAAGCAAAAGCTTAAGTTTAGGGGAGTTGATAACTAGGGGTTTTAGCCTATTATTTACTCTTTTTTGCTTAGGCTTTGGGTCAAAAATGTATAAAGGTATTCCTGAAAACTAACTTAATGTGCTTGCTTGCAGGGTTTGGTCAAAATTAGGCAAAGAAGCCATAACCAACTCATGAAGGAGTCAAACCTGCACGAATCCAAGGCTGAGACTGGAGCGCTGAGAGCGGCAGAAAAGCGTGGCCGCGTAAGGACCACTGCTGAGGCGGCCACTATTACGCGGTCCACGAAAGTAGATTCAGAGAAGCTGCTTTGAGTACTAAAATCATCGTTGACCGCATTAGAAAGACGCGGCCGCGAAATCTTTGGTGCGGCCGTGAAGGGAATTCTGCTGAGAGCGCATCTTAAGGTTCAGAGACCCTGTAAGTCAGGCTTAACTGAAGAACACGGTCTGCGTCCAAATTACACGGCCGCGATGGAAGCACACGCGGATGCGGTTGAAATTACGCGGTCCGCAAAATTAAGCCCAATCCAAGCCCAGTATTGAAGAAACGCGGACCGCGCTCATTATTACGCGACCGCGAAAGCTCAAGCGTGGACGCGGTCAGAATTACGCGTCCGCGAATCCTCTGCAGGGGCATTTTTGTTCGGAAATTTTAGCCTAGTATAAATAGATCCTTTATCAATTTTAGGTTAAGTTTTGTTGAGGAGAGCACGTGAACAGCTGGTTTTTTCCTTTTTGGGCAATTTTAGAGTAGATTAACCTTCAAACTTTAGATTTTCATCTTGTACTTTAATATTATGGCTTATATTTCATCTTTATCTTTGATTGCTGTTGCTATTATGAGTAGCTTGACCCCATAGCTAGGGTTGTGACCCAACCCTAGGGTGGGTATTTAATGGGTCTTGAATTTTAGGGCTTAATTGTTTATGGGCTAGTGATATTTAGCCTAATTTATGCTAAAATTGTAGAATTAGTGGTTGCAAACACTGATTCATGCCTTTATGACTTAGGCTCTTCTTGAGAAAGAGGAACTAAGTCTAGAAAAATTAGGCTAACAAGGAATTGGGGTAAACTCAAGAGATTGATAGCCCCAATTAAAGGGTTAAACCTAGAGATAGTAATACCTGACTTGAGCAAATTTCACTTGTATTGTATGAACACCCATTTGGGCTTGAGAAAGCCAAATCGGGCAAAGTCACTAAAACTACCGAGAGGTATAGAGTGAGCATTTATGTGTGATGGTTCTATCATGACCCCAATCATAACAAGCTTGTCCTAGATTCTAGATACCCATTAGATACTCACCTAGGCGGAAGTCACTTTCCTAGTGCCTTTTAACACTTGAAAACTTTCACCAAAAATATTGTACTTAGCTTACACTCAGCATACTATAGTATAAAATTAGAACATAATTAATCACAACAATGTTTGGAAGTGCAATTAGGAACAACACGCACATCTAGATTAGTTAGACACCCAACTCCAAACCAAATTAACTCCATGTGGAAATCGATCCCGACCTCGTTGGGTAAAACTGCATCGACCATCCTCGCTACTCTATAGTGGTGTAGGTTTGGACATGATCAATCAGCGGCTGCAGCTGGCCTGGGCTCAGGTGTAGCTGCTGCCACTGGCTAGGCTCCACCCACTGGTAGTGCACCCTGGGTCTGATATACAACAACTTCCTGTTCATGAGCCTGCGCGATAGGGGTCTGTGCTCCCCCGCCCGCCTGAGATGTGGGTGGGCCTGCCGGAAATAAACCGGCCTAAGTCATATTGTCCATGAACCGCAGCATATGACCCATGGCATCTTGAAATCTCGGTGCAGATGTGAAATCCACCGGAGCTGGCTCTGCCACATGCACCTTACCCTGTTCCTTAACAATGGGATTCTCTGCTGGACCCACTGGCGGCATAACTGGAACAGTCATGGGACGTCCTCGCCCCTACCATGGGTTGGAGCCCTCCCTCGTCCTCTGCCTCAGCTTCTAGAAACTGGGGAGTAGCTCTTCCCTGGTCCGGAACCTTATTAGAGCGCGTTCTCACCATCTGTGAGAGAATAAGAGAATGATATTTAGTACTACATTAATTGCACGATGGAATATGAAGAAAGATAGTTTTCTAACACCTTATAGCCTCTCGAAGATAAGTACAGACGTCTCCGCACCGATACGCAAGACTCTATTAGGTTAGCTCATAACTTGTGAGACCTACGTGAACCTAGTGCCCTGATACCATATTGTCACGACCCAATTTCAGCTATAGGTCGTGATGGCGCCCAACACTATAGCTAGGCAAGCCAACAAATAAATTAAAACATATATCAATTATTTTCAGAATAATTTTCTAAGTAATTTTATTATTTTTCTAACAATACTAAAGAAATAAAAAGAAATACTGATTAACTTAAATTCAAGAAAATAATACAATTCCANTGAAATCCACCGGAGCTGGCTCTGCTACGGGCACCTCACCCTGTTCCTCAATAATAGGATCCTCTGCTGGACCCACTGGTGGCATAACTGGAATAATTCTGGGACGTCATTGTCCCCTACCACGGGCTAGAGCCCTCCCTCGGCCTCTACCTTGGCCTCTAACAATAGGGGGAGTAGCTCTTCCCTGGTTCGGAACCTCATTAGAGCGCGTTCTCACCATCTGTGAGAGAATAAGAGAATGATATTTAGTACTACATTAATTGCACGATGGAATATGAAGAAAGATAGTTTTCTAACACCTTATAGCCTCTCGAAGATAAGTACAGACGTCTCCGCACCGATACGCAAGACTCTATTAGGTTAGCTCATAACTTGTGAGACCTACGTGAACCTAGTGCCCTGATACCATATTGTCACGACCCAATTTCAGCTATAGGTCGTGATGGCGCCCAACACTATAGCTAGGCAAGCCAACAAATAAATTAAAACATATATCAATTATTTTCAGAATAATTTTCTAAGTAATTTTATTATTTTTCTAACAATACTAAAGAAATAAAAAGAAATACTGATTAACTTAAATTCAAGAAAATAATACAATTCCAAATTCCACCAATGTATGTGCCAAGACCTGGTGTCACAAGTGTATGAGCTTCTAGTAGATTATACAAAAATTATAAATATTGTCTGAAATAAAATAGACAAAAATAAGTTTTTAGGAAGAGGCACTGGTTGCTGCAGAACGGCCCAGAAAGTAGCTCACCACTATGCTTCTAGATAACGTGGATGTACGATGATAGATCCTCCACTAGTACCTGCCTCAGATCCTGCACAAAAAGTGCAGCAAGTATAGCATGAGTACATAAACAACGTATACCCAATGAGTATCAAGCCTAATCTCGAAGTGGTAGAGACAAGATGTCCAACTTTGACACTCACTAAGAGTCAACAATAATAAATAAAATAAAAATAGCAATATCTAGATCAACATGATTTATAGAATTTACAATGATTTTCTTTAACCAGCAGAAATAATTAAATTCTTCAAACGCAACAATTCTCAATATATTAATTAGCCTCATTTACAAGGATAACAATAATTCCTTAACAAGCAGAGATAATTAATTCTTTAAATTCCAAATATTTCCAATTTATCAATTAGCTTCACAAGTTACAATAAACTATCAAAGTATCGTGTAATTATTATTATTAGGCATGATTTCTGCCGAGGTCGTATGGCCCGATCCAGAGTATCGTGTACACTGCCGAGGGACGTGCGGCGCGATNATCCATAGATGCATCTATCCTGCCGAGGTGTTCGGCCCGCTCCACAAAAAAGGAGGATATTTTCTTATGTACCTCCGGAAGGAGAGTATATTTATTATAAGCTAAATTCGGGAGGATGAACAATTTATTTTAATAATTAATTAATTTAAACAGAAAAATTAAGCATATGAGATTTTCATCTTTTAATATTTTTTATCTAAAATGCACAAACAATTTATTTTAATAATTAATTAATTTAAACAGAAAAATTAAGCATATGAGATTTTCATCTTTTAATATTTTTTATCTAAAATTCACAATATATATA